>JACXII010000009.1:2299569-2368887 GCA_014737395.1 Bombus waltoni | reverse complement strand
AAAAAAAAAAAAGAAAATATGTATCTTAACAGGGAAAGACATTTTAGCCAATTTTTTATCGGAAAGTAAACAATAAAGAAAGTTGTGAATATTGAAAAATCGGTCGTATGTATATCATAGGAAAAGTGCATAAGTTACACGGCGATACAGTAACGTTGTATACGAAAAATACTAAACGAAATTTGAAAAACGGTCGTTTAGTGTTGAATGGAGGAGCGAAAATGCTTTTGGGAGCTAGGAGAAAGTATTGTATTTATATAGAGGCCGTATGTAGATATCGTTTGAACGATATTGGATATTGTTTCTGCCTCCGGATATTTTCTGATCTTTGCGACTGTCTCGTAGCTTTCGGATCTTTTCATTTAACGTTTGCCGACGCGTAACCGTTGCTTTATTCGAGTAGGAAAATGCTAACACACTGGAAAGTATATACGAGTCTTGAGATTATCGGTTATTAACTGCGTGTGTTATCGTTATCAAATTTACCGATAATAAAATTTGCCGATGACAACGAATCACTGCAGCTTTCGGCGGAAGATATCACTGTTTAAAACTTAAAGCACAAAACTATTAACAACTGAACAGAATCTTTGCAAAGTTACATCGTACCTGAACTTTGCTCGACTTAAAGATTTTGTCACTCGCGCCACGTTTTCTTTGAGTGCTTCGTTTAATACAAGATTTCTATCTAAGCAAATTAAGATTTCGATCTTTGACGTTAAATATAGCCCCAAGTGTTCAAACTTTAAATTCTCAATCCATTGATCTCGGCGGCTAGTTATTAACTTCGGAAAGAGAGATGGGCAAATCAGATTAAATATAAAGAAATTTAGAACACAATACGTAGGAGGAAAACGTGTAGTCGTGATTTATAATACAACCAGCCCGTGTTGAGTTCGCCTGCGATTAATTTTACTAAAAATGCATCGTTCGAAAATTTGCAAAATTATGAGTTTTATTACAGGTGTAATTTCTACGTAACTGAAAAATTAAACGGGGGAAAAAATAGAATAGATGCGTTTATACAAAGAATTCACGAGAAAGGAATAGATTTATGTTGCGAACTAAATTTTATGCCAGCCTGTTGTACAATGCGCCTTATCTGATTGCGATACCAGGATTTATTAAAGGAAACCAGCTCCGCCGTATAGGAAGTAATCTTTTGTTGTACGTCACTCCGTAACCTGTTATTTTTAATGCAAGTTTTTCTCATATCGGTCGGCGATTCCTGTACACTCGTTACACGTTCACTAAAAATATGAATGCAATTTTCAGTACAGATTATACCGAAGCCCGAACCACGTGCATAAAACAAAGTGCAAAGTTCATGTCGATAACTGCTGTATCGTGTCACGCCATTACGATACTTTCATAGTTGAACGTTTTTCGAAGCGGCATAATTATTCAACGAATACGAACTATCTGTAAAACTGTTTCTACGGGGCGGAACAAAATTTTACCTACAAAGATCTATTACATATCCTATTGTAAAATCATTTTAGCTTTCCTGTCTAACGCGATCGCGCTAGACAAACAGCGATGACTAGTAACTACGAAAAAAGTTCGTTAAATTAAAAAAAAAGAAAACTTCCTCTAATTAACTATCTCGACGTAATTTCTTCGAGAACATTTTCGTTAGATTTCTAATTTTTTTGAACGAAACGACGATAACATGGACATCTTGCGACTCGAGATCGATTTCTTCGAAAATAATGTTTATCCTTGTCCCGGTTGAAACGGTAAAAGCTAAATATCTCGCGATATAAAATCAATTTCTTCGTAGGCAACAGCTGTGAATCAAAACGTTTCTCTCTATCGATTCGATAGGCAAACAGAAGCGTTAGAACGACACTTTTCCCGACATTTACAAGAAGCTTTCGTGTCTATTCGTGCAAATAGCCGATCGATCGACCGTGTAAATATTCGGCGAAAAATGTTGAGAATGCAAATCAGATAACCGGTGAACGCGATGGCGAAGATAGACGCATCGATACGTGGCACATAACGAGCACGTTTGCTTGGTTCGGTTTCTTAGACGATGGTTGTCGCGTTCCGGCCTTCATCGATCAGTTGATCGTGGTATATCGTGACCCACCGATCGTACTTTAATCCAACGAAGCAATCGAGCACCGCATTGCGCCCCTTGTCGTGCAACTGCGACACTAGAAACAGTTGCACACGATTGCTCGCGGATTTCATACTGATATTGATTGGACAAGGCTCGGTGCATGCACGGCGACGTAATCGTATGATCTTCCTAACGACATAAGTACGCTCAGACTACAAATGGGCAGCGAAACTTTCCCCTATTACCGCAAACTAAACTAACTGATACTTTGCTTCGAATCGAAATCTTTGGTAAGTGAGCGAAGAAGACGAAGAATTACGTTTAGACCAAGTTTCGTATACTTTGGAGCACGGTGGGCTCTTTGTCATCTTTAATCATATTTTTCTACGCGAGCAAATTTCTTTAGTTTGCCAAGAATACAAAGTTACGATTTTCAGTTTCGTTGAGCGAGCCAATAAATTATCGAACGAGTCTTCGCGTACGTTTTCGCGGCTATAAACGAAGGTTAGTTAAACTCACGACTCCGGTTTCCTGACGAGCTGATAACAATCAAATTGACGAGACGATTCCTTTCGCCGAAGTCTACGAAAAAAATCCACGTCGTTCCACGTAAATTACGAATTTCCTTGAGAACAGAACTGAAATTGAACGAATCCACTTGCGTTGATATTTTCAGGTACGTACTCGACGCTTGGTCCTCGGGTTTGTAGCAAAAATATATAACAACGATGTGCAAATATCTGTAAATTCACTTGATTAGTGCGTGCAAGCTTGCCGGTAAAACTCTGTCTAAAGAACAAACAAAACGAAAGGCGATCCGATGTTTATGAATTCGGTGTAGCAACAAGAAGCGTACCTCGAGGAATATTAACGCGAAACGAAAAGGCGATCGCGTACGCACGGTCGGGGACTGTGGCCTTTGAAAAATGTAATAAAATACGAAAGGAAGAATCAGTTGTAAAGTAATTATTAATGTCGGGACATGCAATGGCGAGCTGCCGCCAGAAACTTTCGGCAACACGCGAATAAGCCATATTCCTTTCGCCGTACGTAGTTCAACTTTGACTCTGGGGAAAGGGTGTTCCATCCCCGGCTCGATCGTCGACTTTAATTTCTCATTGGCACCGTGTCCCTCTGCCGAATGTACGAAACATTTTTCAAACCAGGCATTTGTATTACCATTATAGCCACCAGGCTGAGGTAAAACAACGCTACTGAACGATACGAATTTTATGAGAACCTACGGATTAACAAATTAACGTGACTAGCGGCTATATTTACTATCTTCCTATGGAGTTGGCAGACTATAAATTTCAATTATTCAGTAGGAAACTTAGTAGCCGTATATATTATGAATACGTTATCGCAGGAATCAAACGATCAGAAGCTCCATAAAAGTTCCATAGACTTTGATACACCGACGCGTTACATATTCTTAGATATCCGTATAAAGGTTCGCTTTAGAACAATCGTTTGAAAATAATGTACAGACTTGAGGAGTAAACCAGAGGCAGTTTCGACCATTGCGTCTCTTTGAAATGTACTCGATGAAATGTACGATCACGTACCCACCAAGTTTAGTTGGCATCGTTTGCGTCAGCTTGAAGGAAGCTTCTTTATCTGATTCATATAGTTCGGACATTAAGATGCAACGCGAAGATGCGATAAGCGGTCGTTAACCAACAGAAGAATTCTACGATCTTTGACGATCACGCGCAACTTTCTCGCTGCGTATTCTCTCTTGAGAAGATCGCGAGGTATAGGATCGTCGCGAACCTTCTTACAACAAAAATCCCATGATCGAATCGCATTGTATCAAAGGCGAGCAAACGTATCGATGAAACGATAAGCGGAACGCGTTTCACACCGTAGAAAAATGGAGATTAAAGTCGTTGGAAGGTTGAGGAGAACGGTGTGGAGCGTGGTGCGAAAACCAAAAGACTCGGTACGTCGGTAAAAGTGGGCGGTAGATTTATCCTCGGCGGTGATTTCCTCAGATTTTCCGCTCGTATTATTTGTTCGACATCAGGTCGACGGAAGAAAGAGGACGGGCGGGCAAGCTCCGACCGTTTCTTTACACTGTGAAGAATATCAATTGTTAGAAATACAAAGGGTAAGAGAACCAAGGGAGAGAAACTGGTAGATAGAGGGACAGAGACGGCTCGGGGAAAAAGGGAAAGAGAAAGGAAGAGGACCGTGGCGCGTAGTTTGGGGTAAGGAAGAACCACCAACCTTCTATATAGAGAGTAACGTAGGGTAGCGAAAGGAGGGGTGCCGCCTGTGGCACACCGCCCCTGTACAAACTAAATTCTTAAGAGAATTTAACCGTTTGAATAGCTCGCAAATCCATTGCAAATGTTTACACGGGATTTGCACGACCGCCCCTCCCCGCGTCTTTCGCTCTTTCCGCTCGCACCCCCGAGCTACTTGATTCCTTGACTTTCCTCTTCTAAGACGTTTCGCTACCGTCGATCGAACCTTTCGATAAGAGCCTGCCGATGCCGAATAAGACACAAGCGCGGCTGCTTCGACTCTCGACTCGACGAAGTAAGCTTCGACCTTTTCCTACGTCCCTTGTTCGACTATTTTCTTCCAAAGAAGAAGAACGTACAACGGGGAACAAGAGACTAGTTGCTCGAGAATATCCAAGAGAGTAAGAATTATAGGGGGGATTAGTCGGCAGACGAAATCGATTTAATGCAGAGACGCATATCAAGGCAGCGCGTAGAGGCTCCCCAAGGCGGTCGCGATGCAGAACTTTGCTAGGAAACTTCTATCAAGAACAGAGGCAAGACCGCAACGATCAGTAGTCCTTCCCGGTAGCAGTTCGTCTCCGGTTTACGGACGTATGTAAAGCACCGACCGAAACAGCCCCCAAACCTCCGCGACCGCTCCCTTACCTGCTCCTCAAGACAAACAGTGGCGGTGTCTTAACAAGTGGACCAAGCTGCGCCCAAGACAAAGGGTAATTGAGGGCAGGGATTAATACCCCTATACAGCAGAAATCCAGCCTGCCCGTTCCTGCGAGTTCCTCAGACTGTATCTCTCCTTGGAAGGAGGACACATTCGCTTCTGGTCTCTCGTGCTCGCCCTCTTGTTTGTCTCTGTCTTTCTCTTTCCTCCGATCTGACCGTATCCAACAGCTTCCGCTTCTTCGACTTCCTCGCGCGCAACCCTCTTCCATCTCACCGGCGTATACTTGTTTCTTCCCACTGTCCTCTGTCTGGCAGTTCTCCTTCGGATCCGGTGTCTCGAAGGAGAGACAGAGCGTCAGTGCGAACCGAGCACCGGTCATCTTGCTAATTAAACAATCAAATACGGGCTGCTAGACCAAGCTTCCCCATTTCCCTGCCCGGCTCTCGTCAGTTTTTCCCGCTTGATCGAACGATCAACTTCGCCGAAACTTCGATCGCTTTGTGAAGGAATTTCTGTTCTATAAATCACGCAACCCCGATGGTAAAGTACCACTAAAGAGTGCGTTTAACATTTGTAGCTTTACCTTTCTCTATAAAGTCAGTTTTCTCGAAATCACGCGCGAAACCGGTTCTTCGTAATGGCAGGCTGGTAGAAGTATATCAGGTTGTCCGAAAAGTTTCTTCCGTTTTGTAAGGAAATGATGGACGCACCACATTCTCTGTTTCGTGTTATTTTTGTCAAATCATATATGATCGTAATAATGGAAATAGAAGAAAATGGATGGTAGATGATTCGATAAAATAATATAAAACGAAAAGAGGTTGTGCATGTATAATTTCCTTACGAAAGGAAAGAAACTTTCGACACGACCCTAATATTATCGTCGCTAAAAAAGTATCGATAACTCGGAACCTTCTGTCCTCGATATAATTTTTTATATCAAGAAACTATCGATAAGATATTAAAAATTCCACGATAAACGAAATACCTCGTATACTTATCGAGTAAACGATGTTTACCGGTAAAATCCGCGGCAAAACTAAATCACGCGTGTAATATCCAAGGCAAAGAAGGAGACACAGAGAACGTGCCTGTATCGAGAATCAGGTCTTCGAATCCCCGAAATCTTGCGTAATAACGTGCGTAGTAATCTTGCGTAGTACTTAGAAACAGCCCTTCCGGGACGAACAGAGAACGATAGAGGCAAATGGGCATGGAAAGACAGAGAGGGGGATAGAGACGTAAGAAAGGGAGAAACAAATGACAAACCGAAAGGGAGAGAGCCCAGAGAGAAAGTGAAGACGAGAGGCTTTACCCTCGCAGAATTATAATACAAAACGTCATAACTATCTTCCTAATCACAGTTTATTCTAACTGGTCCCTACGTAACGAGGTGGCGTAGTCCTTTGTGCCGACTGCAAAGTACGCGGACAAGCGGATCGTAAAGTAGAACCACCCCACGGGACTCTGAGGATGTTCAACGTTCTTAGAGCATGAAACTCGAAAGGACGCATTTGGAAGGCGTACGAATATTACGATTACCCTCCTAAGCGCAGTTCATTATCATCGTTTGCATGGTACAGATAGAGTCGAGAAGTTCGTATCGCGCGATACCACTGTTCGTTTAGTACAATAACGATAACGACGTTTCGAGGAATATCGTAAGTATTTAGTAATTATCTTTCGGGTATACAACGACGTTGCTGCAAGTTGCTGATACATTGGAATCCAGGCAATTTTGAAACGCTGTTAACCGTTCAGAAGCCCAGGATACAAATATGATTCTGTCAAAGTTGCCTTACCGTGACGAACTGCCGTCCATTCTCTCGATTAGTATTAACACAGTCTTCGACATTGCGCGAGTTTCCGAATGATTGACACAGCGACGAACGAATGGTGATCGAAGCAAGCGAATCAAAAGCATTCGTGACAGCGTGACAATCGTGAATTTCGTGTTTGAAGAAATGGAACAACGACTAAACGTATTAATTCGATTTATCCGCGAGATCCGGACGCAAAGATACGCCAAAGATGATTTCAAAGCTTTTAAACAAAAAGCAAAAAAAAAAAAATTAGAATCGAATATCGCGGTATAGAAAAATCGTACAACGTACGTTCAACGAAGCATCGAACGTGCAAACGACTTCGTCAAAGGGAAAGAACAGAGGAACAAGGTATTTAGCGTGCTAATCACCTAGCAACGACACACTGTCGCCGATGTATTAATTATTGAACCGTCGGCCAGTAACCAGGGACAGTTACCCATAAAACATAGCCGAGGTGTAAGGGGAAGTAAAGAAGTTGGATCTCGCATACGCGTCACCTAGATACACGACACGAGATAATTGCCGCTATAAATTTTATATTTTATTGCCGATCGACCAGAAGCGATAGGGATTATTGCGTGCGTTCGATTGTAATGCATTATCTTTTGCCGTCTAATGGTTTTGCCGGTCTAGTTCGCGATCTCTGAATATTGTGTGTTTCGCGTTTTTGTTCTATCGCACGATCTCCTACGTGCAACAAGCGACAGCTAGGGTCTCGACGTGTATGCACGACCACCGGCACGATTATGTCGGAAGGAGCACTCTTCATCCACGATGATTTTTCCTGATAAATCAAATACTTGCGTTAAAGTAGCGAATCGCGTAATTATTTATAAACGGCAGGCCGTTTGTAATCAATAGCCGTTATAAATTCATGCCGCTAATAAATTCTTTCGTTGAATCTGTAATCGTCCCTTGTTGTACGATCGTTCAAACGATAAAATTTATTTAAACGACCTACGTTTCTCGTATTATTTCGAAGATACGATATTGCACTTTTATATATACGCTAAGTACAAACTACACGATCGCAAGCGGAATAGCTTCTTGAGCAAGATTAACTAATGCTTTCTGCAACTAAAGTAATAGCGCGATCAATGCATCGAACGTGACGGGGTGCAACGACCAATTTTCGCGCCTTCGTTTTAAAGTAATGTACCGAAATATCGACTCTTACGTATTATTTGCGTTCGTGAGGTTATCGATATGTTTGATCGTAAATCGTAATAGGGACGTTAAATTGGAAACCAACGAGAAAACTTTAGCCGATAGAATACTTTATTCGAACCAACGAAATAAGAAAAAGAAAGAAAATGCAGCGCCTCGCTATAGTATTCCTGAATCGAAAGCACGTACGAAAAAAGACACCGAATCGACAGTTAGCCGACTCTACGTGTATCTAACAATTGTCCGCCATCTACCCTTCAAAAACAAAGCACCGAATAGAGAAAAGTTTCATCTTACGCTTCCAAGTTATTTTTACATTTAGGTAGGAAAGATCAATCACCCCGTGACCGATTATTCTATTTTTACAACTACCCTATCGCAGATATAAAATAAGACACAGGATGTACGCGTTATCAAACTTATTCGTTCGAACGGTACACGAGCGGAGTAACTGTTAACCTTACGATAATTTACGAAGTAGTTAGCCGCCCAACCTTTGACCTACGAGCGTCTTGCATGCAGCCATTGGGTGGTTGGTGGGAGGCTAAAAGGTAAGACTACCCACCGATGCAACTTGCACAGGGGGTTGAAACAGGTAGGGGTGTAAGGTCTTTTCGAGACCGTACTTATGTACATGTACCTGGCTGCGTACCTGGCAATGCCACTATCGATTATTAGTTGTTATCTTGGTGAAGTATTGCAACCCCACCGACCAAGTAGCAACCAGCAACACGACGACGACGAATACCAACGGCTCGGTCAACGGGTGTGCAACGCCACCTCCTCCCTTTCTGCCGTGGCACACAGGCCTCGGCCACTTGCATACATCACTCGACACCGAGATAAGACTCGGATGGATCGTTATACTGCCCGGTCTATGATTAATAATTACTCGCGAGACTTTATCAGATGCCAGACGACGGTAGAGTTACCTCGATAACGAGTAATCAAACCCCTACAAGTTGGACGGGCTTTACGTTCACCCGGAGAATTCTGTGGAGTACGCGTCAACTTGGTCTGGAAGACGTTACGAACGAACGATCGAACACGACAAATATATATTTTCAAGATTTTTAAACGTTACGTAAATTACGATAGTAAAATTCGATGATTGTATGATTCATGGATGTAAGATATACGTGGATATGTGTATAAGTGAAGAACGAGGGATATAAACCTAAATAAGAATACGTATTTCTTATAAATACTACAAGTAGAAGCACTTCTTTCTTTAATTTTATATTGGGATAGCGATATTTCCAAAGATATTCGCAGAGATATAAAAGATATAGAAAGGAAGAGATAAAAGAGACATGAAAGGGATATACAAAAAAATGTAGAATGTAGCGGTGTCTTTAGAATCGTTAGTTACGGATCGCGAGCGTAATCACGGAAATCCTACTTAACTGTACCGAGACGGTCTTTCGTCCCGCGTGTCGTGTCGTGACACTTTCTCGCCCTTGTAAATGCAAATTTTATTAATAACGAGGAGGTTATATTTCAAATTGATCCGAGTTTCGCGCCACCCCAGTAATCGTACACCTTGGGTCACGCACCCGTCGTCGCTGTTACATTTACCAAAAGGAAAAGAAATCTTTGCACGCGCAAGTACAAAGGCGCAAAGTTACTAGATAAAAAGTGATATAGCGGAAAGTTTATTGAACTATCGTCCTAAATAACGTATATTTTCGCTCTATATTCTTTACAAAATAATTCGATGTCTTTCATGAACCTCCGTCTCAATTTTAATATTCAAGTTGATTCTTATTTGTTTTTCGATTCTTTAGTATTCGTTGAACAAATGACGAATTTCGTTTCGAAACATCGACAGTGACTTTGACTTAACAAAGTCTTCAAAATTTTAGAAAAATATGCTACACGAGGAACGTAACTTTCACGTTACGAAACGTAAAAAGAATAGTATCTCCTACGCCATTTTTCAGGCGATATCGCATTCGTCATTATTTTGTTAGGTTACGTTGTAAATGTCAATATACGTAGCGCCATAACGTATGACATTTCAAAATCGCTACGGTTAACAATTAAAAATTGCAAAAGATGGTGAAACTATTTAAATTTCAAGCGGAGAACGTAATCGATCAATGCAAAAACATCGGATTAATTTATAGCTCTATTCAATTACTTAAATATTCAACGTTAAACAGAAAAGTGTAAATTGCATGCACACTTACTTAACCTCCATAGCGGGAGAGTAGAATAGCATTTTCTCTTTCCAGAGTCACAAGTTACCGTTCGTTTGTTCTGAGCGCGTATCGCTCGATAAATCCACCGGTACGTATAATTTCTAAAACACATACGGTTGATAAAAGGCTAGTGCACAGAGTTAAAACGGAGGGGGATGCCGTGTTTCGTTCGGGAGCAAACATTAATCGCGATCTACCCTAACCCACGTCCGTGTTCAAGTCTAAAGACTCAACCAATCGGAGTGACCATTCGACCGGCAACGTCCAATCACCGCGGTGGACACTCGCGTAGCGGCGGTCACGTGGTATGCTCGATTTCCCTCCAACCACACCAACACGACGCGAACATTCCGTGCGCTATCATCAGCCGCGATCGGATATCAATAGAATTTGCATAAAAATCTATATACGCGTCCCTGGTAAGTCATATTGCACGCTCGGAACGATGAGACACCGTGTATTTTATGAAACAAACATACCGTCACACTGCCGCTATCCTGGGCGTTAAGATACTCCGGGCGGGGAACTGTTGTTTGAATTTTGTGGAAATTTTAAGAATTAATCTTTTTCATAGTGTGACAAAAATTACTAAAAATTCGGAACGAATAATTTAGAAAATAATTCGATTTTTGACGTCAAAACTTTGTCTTTCCGCGATGTTAGATATAGAAAATATATATCTTGAGTTTTCCATAGTTAGACATTCTTAATAATCACGTTACGCGATATTTAAGACGTACAGTTGGCAGTACTATTCTTGACAGCTTGTTCGAATGTTGCTCATAGGAGTAGAGAAAGATGTAACTGAATATTATATATTGTCATTATTATAATGGACAATTGTCAGTACTATATTACAAACTGTCTATATTTGTTTCCAGATCAGGAAAATGAAGATCATAAAAAAGGAACGGAATGCGCGAGCCGCAATGAGGTTAAGTTGGAATTATTTCGTTGCGTTCAAGAATGACAAGATGGAAGCTGCCAAATTGGTGAGTGCAACTATGAACTGATAACTAAAATAATGATAAACAGTGGTTCATTTTCGATCGTGACAAATGTGTGACCATTGAAACCCAAAGCTTTTTCATTCATTTAAGCGCCAAAATGGTATATTTAACCAAACTTATCTTCTAAAATCGATCGTTTAGTTCGTTTAGAATTTGTTCAATTACAAGTAGTTTGAAACCGAAATACCATTTATGCCGATAAATAATGTAAAATTGGGAATCATTGAATACCAAAAACGCGAAGGGAGATCACAATGTTTCAAACTATTCCCTCCTCGCACGATGCATGTGTTTTATTCGAAAGCCCCCACCTAAGCGTCTTCCATTCCCTATCGACGTCGACGCGCGTGTCGACACACACGGAATCGAGACTAGCGTTCAATTTTAAAGGGCACCTCCAATGCGGGAGTGTGAGAGGGTAACGTTCGTAATACTTGCAAACGACAATTTAAACACACGTCGCATTTTCGCTGCTTTTACACGTAATATAGTGTAAGGAACGAAATATTAATTATTTTAACTAGCAATGGGACTAGCAATTATATGTAAATTATTTAAAGTATGAGAAAATTGCTTAAAAAGACTGGAAATTATTTATTACTTGGTGGTTCATAATATTATGTTATTTGATACTTACGAATTAGGAAAACATCTAAACGTTGCTCTCTAATGTTAATAGAGATACTAATACAGTTAATACAGCCAAATAGACCAGCTTTAAAATTAATTTGCCCCTAAGTAAAGAATAAGCAATTATAGGTCTTTTGAAGCTCCATTAATATATCATAAAGTGCAAATGAAACTGATAACGAATTTCCCTTTAGTGTAATATACAGGAAATTTATACAATAACGAATTCAGATTTTTATTCAATTGCAAGTAGTCATTACAATTTGTAATGTTGTAGCAGATTGTATTTTTTTTCTTTTCTTTTTTGATTGCTTAATCGTACCTCTTAATTATGACAAAACAATTACTATTAAATTTAACTATTTTCACTTTTCTGTATCGTTTATCTTTCGATTCCCTTCATCGAGAATGCTCTTCCAGTCATAGTACCTATATTCGTCAATCATTCCTAAACTAAAAGGCAACTAGGTAAATCGAAGGTTTTACACTCGCTCGGTTGTCGCTGAAGCTCGTGATAAACGAACGTTCGCGAGAAGCGCGGCTCTCTCGTATATGTATGCGTAATTAAGCCTGGCCCTGAAATTAAAAACCGAACTCGGGTCTACCTGCAGAGTGCAGAGATAGAGATAGAGTACGAGGCAAAAAGAGAGAGAGAGAGAGAGAGAGAGCAAGGAAACGGAAGCTCAATCAAACGGGCGTAATAAAAAAAACGCGGACGCGGGCGCGCGCTTTCGATTCGTTACGCGGGAGCGGAACGAGCGCAAACACGAGACGGCACGCGGTCCATGAAAACGTAAAATCGTTCGGAACGAGTAGTCTGCAGCGATGCAGAAAAGAAAAAGATCCGAGAGAGAGGTTTGCCTCGGCCTTTTTCTCTTCCGGCTAGAAGCTTGGAGGGTTCGGTTTAAAGGCCGTTTTCGGCGAAAAACACTGGCCGCCTCGGTGCACGCGGCTGATTTCGATTGAATAATTTATGTTTCATTACGGCAGCCCGTGGCTTATAGACGCCTTGCAAACGCCGGCCGTTCCGTACAGGCACAGAAAGCCCTGAGCCAACACTGGACCGTCTGAATCAGACGGCCTTTCACATATTTCCTATAGGCATTCAGGCCAACGGTGAAAAGAATTTTGTATCGAGGTTATTGAAGGGACGCCGGCCGATACCGGCGCGATGCCTGCCGTCCTCTTCCTCTTCCACCAATATAAGAAGCCACTTTTTTACCCCCTGCGTTCGAGCTTACAACCCGACCGAATCATTCGATCCACCCGATTCTTTCAACGAGCTGTTTCAGCGAATCGCTGTCTCGTTATATTGATAAGTTTCCTTTTAAGCTTACAGGGATTAGTCCTGTTAACATCTAATTATAAACCATTCGTCTCTGAAAGAGCTCTGAACTTTCATTTCATCGTCGTAATCTAGAGAATAATTCCGGTAGCTAATGCATTTCGATACTTTCGATCGCGCGAAATTTGGACGAAGAAATACACGTCATTTAACAAAGAAATTGTAGCGGATCAATTTTTCTATAGCACGGTGATTTGATAAATGAAATGAACAAGTACGTAGCAATGGCAAAAGTACGGAGACATTTTTATTTCGGGGTTTTATCAAGGATTAATCGCTTGCCAGAGAAACAAGCGCGGCAAAGGCACCCGACGTAAGAATCGAACGACAGAATGAAGAGTCGCAGGGAGGCAAAGAGAAACGGGGATAGCGGAATGAAAAACATTCAGGGAAAGCTTGAAAATCGGCTGTTGTATTATTAAAGCTGTCCCCATTTACCTTGGCATAGAGCATTGCGTCACCTAAAATATCTACCGTGAACGAAGTATGCATGTCAATATTTTATAATACGACAAGACACATAAGGGATCACGCCCCCCAAGGCACTCGATATCTTCCCGCTTGCCAGATATTGTTCGAGGGTTGAAATTGATAGGGTGGCGCTGATATAATCTACGATACACGCGAGCGCAACAACGGACCCCGTCTTTTTTTTAATTTCGTCGTAATCAATAATTCAATCCGCACACGATCCTACTGATCGATTCTTTCAAAAACCACGAATCGAGCGCCTCTTGGCGGCTAAAGTGCAATTTACAATACGTACATTGCGAATATTTGTCGATATCGGTACAAAAGCTGAAGACCTGTATCGGAAAATATTTGGACAATTTCTGAGCAAATAATTCTATTTCATTCGCTCGGGTAATTAACTTTGCTCGCGTGTCTTCCGTTGCTCAATTTTCAACACCGTTCCGATATGTTTGGTCGATTAACTAGAAATATATTTCAATAATTCGGTAGAGCTCGGATTAATCGCGTCCGCCTTGAGTAGATAGCTCGACGCGTAG
This sequence comes from Bombus waltoni, assembly GCA_014737395.1. NCBI lineage: Eukaryota > Metazoa > Arthropoda > Insecta > Hymenoptera > Apidae > Bombus > Bombus waltoni. Next base: position 2,354,711 of record JACXII010000009.1, on the reverse strand, counting down.
ACTTGGTGAAAAAATCGTAATGGCAAAAAGAAAAAGAAAACGGAATTTCCTGCTCGAGAGTCAAGGCATCTTTGATTCTCGTCAACCCCCTCGAAGCAGCAACGAACAAGGCAGCAGTGATTTACCGAGTGAAATTTGAGTATCGCGAAGCACGCGAAATGCGTATCGTGAATCCAATATATTGTTCATGGTCTCCCTCTATTGGATGGCCATAATTCATCCGGGATTCAATAACGAAAGAAAACCACACGTAAATACGCATCCTCCTATGAGACGCGAAAATTCATTGGAAGATTTTTCGTTAACTCATAAGTCAACTACGTATTCGTGCGCCTATCCAAATGTAAATGTCTAGAATGAGAAAAAGCAGTGTGTGTACGATATTATTCCTGAAAACAAAACCAAAGTGACACTCGGTCGCTATGCAAATCATACTTTTTAAGGAACGACGAATGGACGCGAAGTTGAAGAACGACGGTCACGCCAAACTGTAATTTCGTACGAGAGCCAGCGAAATACCAGCGATTCTTTTGGCATTATCAAGCCTGAAACACGTTATGGTATCCTTCCGAACAACACTCGTAAATCTTTAGTCTTCTATCGAATAGATCGGCTAAAGTTTACGCACAACGCTACGAAATTAAAGTAGGAGAACCTGAGGTTCATTATAGATACTAATTCTAATTTATTCCGTACGAAATAATCTTCGACTCGAAATTCAATCAATTCGAAAATTGGCGAAGTCGTCAAATACTGCTCTTAGAGTTTCTTAATTATCCGTCCGATGTATCTATCGTCCGATGACGATTAACGACGCAACAAAATGTAACGAACAGTACCGGTGCATTAACTTCGAGGAAACATTTCGTACGTATTAACCCAGTAACTATTTCCACGGAAATTAACTTGCTAACCAATCACAAAGACAATTAATTCTACGATTCTACAATTAATTCTCCCTTTTGATTCTACGATTTCACTAAGAAGAGACCTAGGAAATACCTAGAGGGAAGCACGCGAACTAGGTATTAATATTTCTGAAATATCGATAAATAAGAGAAAAATGACAAGACGATATCCGAATGAAGAACTAAAGAAAAAAAGTAAGTGTCGATATTTTCGAAAAGAACTCGGTCGTTCGCATAGATTATTAACGCTCAACGTGGACAAAGACGTATTAAGAGTGCGCGAATGGAAAATAATACGAGGTCAATTTGCAGCTACCCCTTTCTATCGGGGAGTCAGAGAGCCGTTTTGCATGGCGCTTCCAGTCGATAAGAAGACGGTCGGCTAGCGACCCCTTAACCTTCCATCGGCGATATCTACCGTACCGACTCAAGCACGATTCAGCCTTTCGTCTCGTGGACGATGACGACGATGTTATGCAACTGCGATGATACACCGTGGCTGTGATAGCATCTCGTTGATGTTTGCACGGTAGAAGGGAGCGCTCCCTTCCCTCACTGTTAGGAACGTTAACGGGATATCTTCATGTCCCCGATGCATTGGTGGTTATCGTGTAAACTGCATTATAGATTAGCTACCAGCTACGGTAATAGTAATAGCAATCATTATGCAAATACCCGACGGCGCAATCTGCCGCCTCCCTAGACCTCCGCGAGCTTCATTCACCTTTTACGCTGTATCTTGCTTTCTCTTTGCTACTCGCGATATTTCCACTAAACGGAACGATGAGTATCCTCTTGCAGCTTGTCAGTGTCACAGGGTATCAACGACGAACGATGTACAAGGGATAGGTGAGTGAAATAAGAGTAAGCTTCGCTGATAAAGTTAGGCCTGCGTACAACGAGTAGGTTTTCCGTGCGAGAAACGAAACTTATACGGCAACGAATTTCTATCGCTACATAAAACCGTGGAAGTTAGTTCGAGCGACGATTAGAAAAGCTAGAAAACGTTACCTCGGTATTTTGTATTTTATATCGTATATCGTATAGATATTTGTACGTCGTTTTTCTTTAGATGAGAGTCATGTTTGTTGAGTAACGATAGAATAGCGTAGAAAAACCGATTCGGATCATCCATCAAATCAGAAAATCAATTACCAGAATTCTTGGCAAGGAAGCTACCGTCCTGGACGTTTCCTTGGAAGTTCCTGCTCCGAATAATGATTCCGGTGCGTGTCTTCCGGACGTCGTCTGTGACAGAATCCTTCGTCGGAAATAAATCGACAGGCAGTCACGAGCCATTCGTTTCCGTTGGCGAAAATGCATTTCTCCATTAATGTTTCATATTCCCCGTAAGATACGACCCCAGAGACACAATTCATTTATATGTCGTATTCATTTATATCGCTCGGTGTGCACGGATCGTGCCAATACTCGATCGACCCTCCCTGATCGTTTGTCATGCGAGCAGCGACTCCGTATACGTATAACCGTTCACCGTGCACGCCATTCTTGCATTCGTCATAAATTCACACGACATTGTGAGTACGCGGTTAGTGTAATTACCGGTGAATGTAATTACTTTTAACGTGAGACGTGAAGGCTATTCGCAAAAAAAAAAAAAAAAATATTACACTTCGAAACACGTGAAAGCATGGTAATAGATATTAAGAGTTGGATCCAGGAGCGACGAATAAGTTATTTTCGCGGTAAACGTTAAAAATTGTAGGACGAACGATATATCGGCGATAGCCATCCAAGTAGCCGTTTCAATGCCAATTCTCTTCAACGTCGTGAGAACCTATACCTTCAATACGCGTAATAGTAGCAGCGTATTTAGTCTTTAAGATTCTTGTTTTCGTATTCCGTGATCAAACATTTATTCCATAACGACTCGGTCATGGTAAGCTCGTTAACGATAGAACAGCTTTAGTTAAGTTTCAATGCATTCGGTGTACGTATAAAAGTGTGACTCTGCATAGGCATAGATAGCGTAGTTACAGTTCGTACGCGGAGTAATTAATCTTACAGAGTTCTTACGAATCGAACACAAAATTCCCGGGCTACGGGTGTTTAAGCGTCCGAAGCGTAAAATATTTCCGAAACTCCTGTAACTTCGTGTTTGTACGATTTATAATATCGTCCTGACAGTTGAACGACATCGTGTGTCGGATTTTTACCGTGTGCTTGCAGAAGACAGTTCGCCGAAAGTCGACCGTGTACAATGGCGGATAACGCCGGTATGGACGGTAGGTGATTCTTTAAGCGTGAAATAAATAACTCGGAGGGCTCGACCGAAAATGTGACAGGAACGTTCCTGACCCTCACCCGTAGCCACGTCACGTTAACGAGAAAAAAAGCAGGAGGGCACATTTTAACGTCAACAATTAAAAATATTGTACATATATTATCACGTTGGTCTCTTGGTCCCTGGCTTCATCTTTGCCCAACTTTTGCAACCGTAAGTTTATTTCACTCGGAACTGTCAAGTATCGCATAGCTCGCTAAAACTTGTCTATATTAATACGGTCGTCGCGATAGAATTTATTTCACTGTTGCGACTGCGGATACACATACGTAGACGTTATCTACGAATAACAGAAAAATCGAGTAGAATAGAATCGAATAAGATAGAATAGGACGATAGGATCGAAGATCACAGAGGAAGAGACAAGTCGTATTTCTCTTCTTCGCGCGAGAGCAATTCCATAATTCAATGCTTTGAATATTACCATCTAATTCGTCTCATATTATCAAAACTATGTTTTTATTAAACTTAGCTATGGGGTCTCCCGACAGATATTTACAAAATACAAAAGTGTTGATTTATTAAAAATATTACTTATCGTAATTTTGATATTAGGCGTGTCGTTAATTCTTTCACAAAACTTCGTGTATTTGTCTCTCCTAAAAGGTATATATTTTTCAAGCGAACAGATTATTCCCCTACTTAACTGTTCTTTTTTGCAACTTTTTTAAATACCATTAAAATCGGAAAATGAGTAAAGTTGTACTTTTCGCGTCTTTCTTCCTCCCCTGTAATAACAGCATATAGAGCAATAAATTGAGGAAATCGAATGTCTCGAAAGACGATGAACGGAGATGAAAACCGAAGAAGCCGATTGATAAATCGAACAGGCTACGGAACAGAGCAATCTTGCGCAAGAACGATGTAGTCCTGGCCAACGGACGGCTACCAGACCCGTGCACCATTTATACAAGATGCCGGAGAATTGTAGAACGAAAAGGATTCGCCATCGGTGAAAGGCAAGGGAAGACGAATCGACGACACCACCGTACGAACCCACACTCGACGTCTTCCATACGTCAAAGCCACGCCAACTCATCTTCCCTGGCTTATAGAAATGTTCCAGTTCTCAGGCTGGATTAACACGTTGCTCAACAATTCAATTTTTCTCTTAATCAATCTTCGGATTATCTAATTCGGGCATATCACATCCTTGCAACAAAAGTGACACCACTCGAAAAATGTCTTTTCATCCTGTTTCATGAACGTTATTCTTTTCCGCTAATAAATTTGATCGATAGAATAACGCGTCGTCATATACGAAGACGATTTTCTTTATTTTTCTTTTTTTTTTTCATGGAACACTGAAGTTACTTTATTTTAAAATATTAATTTTATTAAATTTAATTAAAATATAAATTCCAAAAGCAGAGAACGTAATTCCACTTGTTAGTGAAAATATAATAGTATTCAACTTTTGTCGATTCAAATATTTCGATAATCGATCAGAAAGACACGACTGGATTTTGTAGCGTTAAAAATCGAAACGGTTAAATTGTACGATAATGAGAGAATTTGAATTTTAGGGGCGGTATTATCGGGAAAATCAGTTGCCAACTTACAACGTTTCACGATTATAGTCACAAGAACATATGAATGTTTCACTGCCCCATAACCCTTTCAACGATGATATACCTGCAAGAAAGTAATTAGCTGGAAGTTTGTTAGGTGTTAGCCATAATTGATTTGGTTGATTCCTATTGGCGATTCAGCGAAAGCACTCATGCTTAATGAAATGTCGGAGATAAGGAGAAGAGAAATGTTCGAGCTGGTTATTGCCGTGGTTTATTCGTATTTAATGCGCGCACGAAAATAGGACTCTCTTTTATTCGTTTCATTGACGCGAACGACTATTTCCTTGCATTTTTAAACACACGGTATCAAATTTATTTTCCATATTAAAAGCTTCCGATCTTTAACAAATTTATAACGCAGGATATTACCGTGAGAATTATTGGCGATGAACATTTATAATAACGTAATAAATTGCAACTGTGTCGTCCTATCGGCAGAATATCGAATTATATATTACAGAGATTTATTTCGTTTAATTCTATTTCATCTTTAGATCATTTCCACTTACGATTATTATTCATCGCAGTATACGACTGAATTATACATATGTATATTCGAAATGCTGCAATTCTCTCATAAAGCTGACTTAACGTAATTTTTTAAACATCCAAGCTTACTCTTATTGTATCATGTCGAAAACGGATTATTCTTTCACCCTTGTAACTCATTTCGATGACAAATAATTTCAGAGATAATCGCGTAAAAAGACCGGGAACGAGACACTCTGTATAATTAAATAGGATCGCTTCGTAATTAGGGTAAAACGGTTTCAGAACGCGCGTGCCTTTGTACCGAGCGTAAAGAGAGCCTCTCCGTGAATGTCGTACCATTATTGGATTGTATATTAAAGTTTGATTTTTTACGTAATATCGTCAAACGTAATGTAGCTTGGCCAAATCGCGAAGGAAATTTTTTAAACGGTAAAACGAAGCTGCGGATTTTTATGCGAACCCATATTTTTGTCAATAAAACTGAAGAATCGAAATCTAAACGCAAATTTGTATCTATATCCGCTAGATACTATTAAACGAATTCTCTACTGTGAATATTTTACATATATTTTACATGTATCATATTTTACTTGTATGCTAAAATAGATCAAAAATCGAATATTTGGCCAATTTAACTGACATCGTGTGACTCAACTAATTTCAATGAGACTTTAGATTGGCCAGACACGTTCAATGCGAATACGTAAACCTCTATCTCGCGGAAATAGCTTTTTTAATTCGATTTATACGTACGACAGATTATTAGTTCTCCTTTCGTTGCGAATGGAGCTCATCCTTCTCGCGAAGCGTTTCTTTGTAGGGAAAGCTCGTGGGTATTCGGCGAGCTTGAAAACGTACGTGTACACATACGTATTATACGCGAATACGTCAGAATTTCGTGGAGATGAAACGAAGGGGAGGCAGTCAGACAGACATGCTGCAGTCAGATAGCGGAAGTGGTAGACGACAACTTCCGATGGACTGCATTGTATGTACGAGTCGCATGTAAAGTGTGGAGGAATCAAATGTGAATTCATTCTGACACGACGTTTCCTGAATTTCGCTTCTTTCGATCGGGATTCGCGTAATCGCCGAGAAACATTCGCCGCGAGATAGCTTTTTCGACGACTGCTAACTTTCTTACAGGGGGAAGATGGAATTCGAAAAAAAATGTCTGCTTGTCTCTGATAGAATACGGCACAGGGAAGAAAGTATAATGATTTTAGTCTTTACAGACGAGTAAATTCTCACTTCGATCACAAATGCTCGTTTTAAAACGAATCGAGATACTTGGAATTTAACGGAGATCGTTCTAAATAACACGAAGCAGGAAACAATCAGTCACGTTCAAAGATACAACCGCCTGAGAAAAATAAGTGGTACGCCTACAAAGTTTCGTAACAACTCGACGATTACTATTATCGTGATTGTCAATATTTTTGGGAATTATTCAGGATAGTGGGAAAAACACACGTTTAGCCCCAAAGCCGAAAAATAAAGCCAAAAAATAAAGAGGGAGTAATACAAAATTGACAACAACGAAAGACGTAACTAATCGTATTCCCTCAAATTATTTTGTCATTTACCATGCAACGAGCTAATACGAATATAATATATATATACATAAGTTTGTATCATCAATACGGTGTCTCTCAAGAATATTTGTGAACAGACTGATTTTTCAATTGCAAACGTTGAGCCAGTTGCTCAGACGGTGTTATTAATACAGATTACATCTTTCCGTGGGCGACGAGCGAAATCATTTCAACCAGTCCTGATTGCCACCACATGCGGGTGCGTTTAAAGTCGTACTAATTAACACGGCAGCGATTCAAGATGTCGGTACTGCATGGCGGCATGGTTTGAGACGGTAGAAGTCTTAAGGCGGCGTGTTCTCTCCGGGGAGCCAAGTGTTAGGAGAATTAACAGCAACCCCTGATCTTGGCCCTCTATGCTATCTCCCTAATAATAAACTGGTAATTCCCAATGCCCCTATAAGTTACTCCCTTTCAACGCCACAATAACCTACGAGTGTTAAGACGTATTGTCTACCGGGTGTTCGGTATTCGTTCTGCCACACGCACGAGTCCGACGATCATCGGTTGATGAATGAATCGAGAAACAACCATAGCTTTGATGTTACAGCCAAAAACGAAATTGATTCTTAAGCGGACAACAAAGTAGTTTCCGCTGTTGGTTCGAAATACGAAACTTGCTCGAGGGACGATACATATGCGGTATATGACCAATGCAGTCATCGAAAATATATCTTCTTGGTGAAGAAAATAATCCAATGCCGATCGAGTAAAAGTGATGAGCAAGTAACGGATGAAACATTTTATTTTCTTGCAACTTTGAGATAACTTACGTCCGAGCTTCGTACGTTTCAATAACGTTTCAACAATTTAGCTCGTCTTCGTGTATAATAATCCGGACGAATGATTCGGATAACAGTAGTACGCGATAACAATATGCAACAAATATATAAAGAAAAATAATAGGTAATATAATTCCAAAATATATCCACAGCTGGGTAACGAAGAAAAGGGGTAGCTGGCGGTTAACGAACCAGAATTGTTGATTAATCGACGGTTTCTAATTTATCCGGTGAAGTAAGCAAATACTAGGGGCAAGACAGAATTTCCAGATTCCTCGGCCACGTTTACCACGATGGAATATTGATGATCACGCGTTTTGCATATGTACCCTCTTCCGGACATTTAGCGAAACTCCGTCGACCGGAAGGTAATTCGCAGTTCGAATGAATTCGTCATGATTTCGTGAGCAATGTTCACCCGTTACATCGTTACAGGATGTGCTCACCTTCATCATAGACATCCAAGCCGCGGCTTGCAAAGTGCCTTGCTTTCGAGACGGGTTTTCGAGGTGTAAAACGACAGAAAGGGAGAGAAAGAAAAGCTGGGTAGCGAAACAGAGAAGGTGAAAACATGGGTTTGTGAACTCAAGAGAAAGATTCGACCTCTCGGCGGAACCGCTTGGATTTATGGGCATAAATTTCTATCCAATAAGAGGCGCGCTTTATGGATGTGACATTTCCTCATACCGTCCTTGAACGAAATATCCCGATACCGAGAACAAATATTCAAGTTAATATTAATATAATATTCACGTGTCATTGATAATACTCTGCATACGTGCATCGAATCATTTTCGATCAACAAATCACGTTGTTTTATGATCAGCAAATTCCTTAAATTTCAGTGATTTCTCGTTTCAACTGTTCGCAGACATTTGTTCTCAGTTAAAAGTAAACTAGGATTGACTCGTAAGAAATTCGAAGTTTACAGTGGCATCGGAATGATTTTTATTTTCGTGATCCTCTCAAGGCGCGATACATAGAATTTGCAATTGGTCGCTTATCATAGACCTGACATAAGTTTCTGATAAACCTAATCACATGGTTGAGGACAGACACTAAAAAGCAACGGGGAACGTCTTATTGCGCGCGAAGGACTTGTTCTGTTGTGTTTAGCCGTGGATATCTGCTTCGTAGATTAGGAACAGAGGGAATGGTAACAGTGACCGATAAATTTCATGGCGACTGTCTCTTACTTGTAATTAAACGCACAATTTAAACGGGCCGTTAATGTCAGCATGCCCAAACCAAAGTGTCTTCTCTTGGTAGGTATGCTTAGGAAGCTGGTTTAAGGCTAGGATCGATTGGATTGTGTTACGAAATAAATAGTGAACCAGGGAAACTAACAGTTGTAAAAATGTACGACTCCGAGTTTTATCTTCTTCTGAACCTTCTATTTTGCTCGTAGTTAGGAGACAATGGCTTTAGAATCGCACGGTCGCTTAGAGATACCTGACAACGAGTATCTAAATACATGGAGAAAGCTGCAATTACAATTATTCTCCTTCTACAGTTCCTAAAACGATTCTTTTTTAAATTTTACTAATCGTCTGAAATGCATTTGAATTCCTTAATGTTAGAAATGATTCATAACGACGCTACTAGCAAAGAGCGGTTCTTTTAAATAAAAATATTCAAGTATATCATAAAAATGTTTGTAATCGACAAGAATAACATTTTACTCGATATAGACTCGATATAGACGTACATTGAAACAATCCATGCATGTTACGCGACGATTACAAGCGTTATCATCGATCCATCATATCAAAAAAAAAGAAACATGATTTCATTATGCATGCGTATAAACGAAACGCGTTCCTAATTACGGCATTGTGACGACCCATGCCACGTACCAGTCGAACATCTGCGATCCATCGTGACGGATAAATCACCTTGGGACCACCCTCCAATCGCATCTCGGCCATCGCCTTGCATATAGACAGTTACTAATGAGCCAACCCCATTTAATTAACCGTATATAGCTTCGACGCAACTGCCGGACTATTTCCTGGTTAGCACACCACGCGTTGTAGTCCTCTTTCGACGCAGCCCTTCTTTCACTGCCGGTTCGGGGACTGATACATATTTCGTTAGCAGTAGGTTCTAAGTGAGCTACATCTGTTCGATATGCATTTGAGATATGGTTTTACATATTTTATCGAAGATTTTCATCCAAACGTGACAGAAGTTTAAAAAATGTATATCATATTACACTAACTTGCAGGAATGAAGGTTAAGAAAATTGGAAGCCATTATTTTGATGTTTACTGAACGAGTTTAATATGCATAGACTGCTGTCTTCGTGTTTAATGCGTTGCCGTGCAATTCCGTTCCTTTTCTTCTTCTTTTTTCTCTCTCTCTCTTTTCATAATAACGCATTCGATATCTAATATGATTCATCTGAATACATACATAGCATTATGAAAATGTAAAACGTCATAAGTTAAGAGGTTATATTCCCTCGAACTATTGTACATAAACTACTACATATTGTATATACTTCATACTAAGCGTACCAAAGAATTAGATATATTTATTAATTTCATATTTTTTATTGAACGAACGTAAAATTATCTCCTTCGATACCGATGTACTACGTACGTATTACAAATCGCATCGATGTGAAGAATCGTTTTCCATTTTTATATCATTACGAACGAAGAATATTCAGAAATAATATTAAACAAAATATGCGATAATAAATTCAACAGTTATTAGGCAGTTACACATATCAATTATATCAGTTTGATAACGAAATATATTACAATAAAAATAAAATAACTGTCATCTTTCTTAAAAAACATTGCTATCAGCGGCCTCCGTGGCGCAATCGGTTAGCGCGTTCGGCTGTTAACCGAAAGGTTGGTGGTTCGAGCCCACCCGGGGGCGGTTTCTTTTGTTTTTGGAATCTTTTACGCATACAATAATAAACGTAGAATCAATGTCTTTCTTTTGTTTGCACCTAGTTTTAGCTTTAACAATAACACTCTCAAGTAGAATAATACTACTAACGTCGTTTCATAATTGAGAGATTCCGATTTCCCTACTATCTAGTAATTATGTTTTGTTACTAGGTGTGCAAATATTTCCACCGTTGTTTCATTAGGGAGATTATCATTACATGTTACATATTTCGAAATGCGCACATAGTAATTGGGTGCACGAAGTCGATGTTAATAGATCAATGATAGAATTCGATTATGCAAATTTGATTATGGGATAAAATTATGGTGAAATGAAATGAAATTATTATAAAGAAATTGTGTTTGAAATGTAGATGTTTAAATCTGAAACTAAACTGATTATTTTTGAAAATAGTCTTTCGTAATTAATTTTTTGGTGATTACTAGCATAGAAGTTTTGAAATAAATGCTATATAATATTTACTTCCAATTTATATTAATAGTATATTATTTCGAATGGCACCGATGGCCGATCGGGCGAAATTTGGTAGAAATCATTGGATAAGGTTGTCGATTTAAAATGTATCTTAGTTTCGGGAAATCATGTATTCTAAAGATACAGGTTCCACATACACCCTATATATATATCTTCGCTGCTATTAGATCATGTTGACGATAGTGTTTTCGTAATTTATTTAACACAACCAATATCAATGTCTCTCTTTAGAAGGATCATTTCTTTTCGCTCATTATGTAGTTTTGAGCGTAATATATACGTACATATATTTGTACCTCAGCCACTGTTTGTTATACCAACTGCCGAACATTGCGTCTGCTAGCATTAAAGGATCTATTATAGATACATATATAGATATTTGTATCTTTCGAATGCATGATTTCTCGAAGGATTTTGTATTTCAGTTCTCCTAGTTCACTCCATAATATCCAACAAATTTCAATTGGCCAAATTTTGTCTTGGTCGATTTAAATAAAGAAATGACATACAAAGTATCCATACACAAATTGTTACAAATTTCTAGCATTAAATTACAAGTTGTAGAAAGTTGATTTCAACGGCGCCGTGGCTTAGTTGGTTAAAGCGCCTGTCTAGTAAACAGGAGATCGAGGGTTCGAATCCCTCCGGGGCCTTTGTACGGAAGTCTAGTTTGTACTTTCTCTTTTTTTGCTTTCTTCCCGACATATAAAAATAAAATCAAAATTCTCATATTCGAATAAATAAAATCGAATTTTTATATTTTTTATAAAAAAATATTTTATATAACAGTTATTCATATCATACATTTGTTATTTTCTTGACGCATATTTGTGTGTGTGTATATATATATATATATATACACATACACACACATATGTACATCATTGACATAAATGTACACATATATACATAGTTTAAATATTTGCATATAAGAAAATACAATACATTACAAGCAAAATATAAACTCATCAGTAATTTAATAAATTTTTATGAATATAAAATTAGTATAATGTTATTTGTATGAAAAATATTCTGAAGTGATATATACATATATGAATAAAAAAATAGGCTATACTTTCATACCATTCGTATCATAACCTAATATTAAAGGATAGATAGCTTTAGTTTGTTATGCATTTTCTTTTATTTAAATTTATCAGAAAGAAACACAATTAGTTCCAAATACGAATGTCCAGGTTTACGCGACAGTGTCGCCACACGTATGTAACGTTGCGAAGGTGGCTGCCTTGCGTGCCAAATATACCAGTGAAGGAACTTCGTTGTTGTCGTTCAGTGTAGTGCATCGTGTCATAACCTCGTTTCGCACGAAAATGAATTCGTATACGGATCCGCTTCGTTTGAACGAAGAACGTTTGTTTCTAGATTTGATGAAGAGTTTGCCGAAGAATATCAAGGATACGAGGAACATCTTAGAAATTCGTGACAATATACTGTACGTGTGGAACCCGAAGGAATTTTGTGTGATGGTATTAAACGTTGCGGCAACGCGTGATAAAAGCGACGTCCCTTACCAAGTAAGTCAACAATATTTAATTCGTAGACAGATTGCATGATTTATAGAAATATGAATGGAAATCAATGATGAAGTATACATTTACGTCTAATGGTTTGCTGTATACAAACCTAACCTTCATAACGCTTCTTAAAATGTGCGCAAGCGCTTTACTTTAATGGCTTCGTACGTTCAAACTTCTATACATGTATCGTAGTAGCATCGTATAATGGATATAAAACGTTAGTATAATCCGCTTTTTTAAATTATTGCAAACTTTATCGTGAAAATTAAAAAAGTTTCTTTCTTTGATACATGAAAATAATATACTTTTTGTTACGAACACTATACAAATTTTACTTATTGATAATCTAGAAACTACTTTCTATACTGTACTATACCCGGTCATCGATAAACGTGTTAAACCTCCCTAACTCGCTTTTCACCAACCCATTTACGCTGTGCTCTTATTCCAATTAAAAATCCCGATCGTTAAAAGTACATTCAACGGATAAGCTTAAATTCCCAAGCAATGAAAGAAATTACGAGAGTCGTGCGAAAAGGGCTCCGATCGCTTTGGTCGGGCTAATGGTTCCGTGAAAACGGGAGTGACATTTGGTCGTTGGTTAAGCAGAAGTTGCTCGATAACCTGGACCATTACCGCGGCACGATGCGTTCGCTTTACGACGATTACCGCGAAAGCGTTTTCTCCGGCGAACTTTTGATTCGGACCGATTAAGCTCCGGCTAAATTATGGTCCGCGATACCAATATACAGACTTGTAGGGACGGGCGCGTGCGCCTCTCACCACCACCATGCACGTGTCCCGCTGGTTAATCGGTGTACGTACATACGCGCGCTAGTGGAAAATGATTACGTGGTAAATGAAAGGGAAGCGGCATGGCGAACTCGCTACGGTGAGAATGGGCAGAACGTTTCGTTCTCGGCTGTGCTTTTATTTCATTTCAATGGCACCGTGGGATCAGCGAGTACATTAATGCCTGGGTGTCCTGGTGTATGCGCTCGCGCGCCACCGCGACCGACCAAGCGGACGCGCGAGAGACCAAAAGACCGGTGAGGGGATAATTTATAGGAAATGGGTTGTTCGACGCTCCGGAGTAATTTAATTAAAATAAATGTCCGTACCGCGGAGGAACGTTACCCACGAACCCGCGGTCCACAACTGCGAATAAAATGCAAATTCAGACCCTTCAACTGGGTTACGTATGGGTATTCGTAGGTAGGTAGATAAAGAGTACGCGCCGAGGGGGAATAGAGAAGTCTCGCCAAGGGTCAACCTCTTTCGTCCTCTTTCTTTTTCTATCTCTCTCATTCTCTTCGGGGACCGATCATCGCTCGCTCACCCGTTGATTTGATAAGGGAAAATCCTGAGGTGCCTCTATCCGCTTCTGCCGGTCCACCCCTTTTTCTGTGCGTATTTCTGTAGCTGCTGCTCTCGGCTCGATCGTAGCGTCTCCAGGAAAAATTTCGAGGGTTTGTTGGATTGGTAGAATTTTATTCGGTAGATAGCAGTATGGAGAGTTGTAATTGTTCACGAAGCAATGCGTTTTCGGCGTGCGCTACGATTTTAAGAACTGGGTTGCAATATATTCTTGCAATGTAACGCTTGTTTTATCTCTAAACGACAGTCGCATATTTGTGCCTTGATCGATTGATCAATTACAATTTCGTCGATTTATTCGTCGATTATTTAATTATTCGCTTATTTAATTACACTCCTTTTGAATTCTCTAATCAGTTGTTACAAACCTACTATACATCTCTTTGAAGCATACATAATACATTAATCTATATGTGTTTCGCGTCTGTCAATACGTACAACGCCATAGTAACAAGCAACGAGCAATTAAAGCGAGAACTTATTACTATAATATACATACTATTTCTCCTAATCGTTCAGTTTCAAATTACACGCTTTTAAAATGTTTCGCCAGACACGTACTTGCCGGCATCCACTTTCTACAAAATACCCTTGAAACGCAAATTTCTAGGATATTTGCCAAGAGTCCCGAGGGAACATTGGCAAACCGAAACCAAACGTGATCCAATTCCGAAGCGACGAATTAGCAACCTGTATCGTACCTGACAACCTCCCCGCTTATTCCTCCCGCCTTACACGCGGTTAACATTAAAAACCACGATTCTGAACGATCAAGGCTCGTCTGATAATTTTTCTAAGAGTCGATTGAATCGTCGCCGAGTTCCAAGGGCCACTTTATGGCCGGTACGTGCATGCGCGTTGGCCGACTGAAATATCGGTCGTAAATAATAAAAGTTAGCGAGGTTCCTCCCTGGCGCGCACGGCGGGACTTTAAACCGGAAGATAGGTGTCGCAGGATACGGACGAGGCAGTGTAGAAGGGGGTGGCGACGAGATGAGGAGGGCGAAAGAGGCAGCGCGGGGTAGCATCGGGGTGTGGGGCGGAGACAAAGACGCGCTATTGTCAACCGCTCCGCCATCGGAACCACCATCCGCCGCGGGAAACTTTGAATCATTTTTATTGCATAGAGTTATCTTTGTTACCAGCGGAACGAACGTCTAAACGCGTCCTCTCTGTCCCTTTCTCTGCCTCTTTCTCCCTTCGTCTTCCTTCCAACCGACCCCACCGACACCCACCCCCTCGTCGTTCGTACAGGTTATTCCCTACCGTCGTTGGTCCTCGCCTTTCTGTTTCCCTCTACCTGCACCACCACCCTTTTTGTTCTTCTCGCTCGACGCGAGATAATACGAACGAGGAAGCGTTCACACCCCTTTGGCTGCCCAAATGGAATAAGTTCTTTAATTCGCGAATTTACCGCCGCTCTAACGAATTGCCCGTCCTTCTCGTCGAGATAACAAGCCTTCCTCCTAGCCCCCTTCCCACCTACAAGTTTTAATTCTTTCCTGTACTCTAGGATCGCCAAGTCTCGCGGTGATCTACGGAAAATTATCGAACCCGATCGTCGCTGCCCGTAGCTTCTCACGTTTCTCTGACTTGCCGAAAGTCGAAGGATAACGCGAAAATCTTGATGTAATTGGTAATGTCTTTTCTTCGTCACTCGAACTATTCTAACGATATAGACCACCAATTTGTAATTTTTCGCGAAATTTTGACAAATTCGAACGAGCTTTATACTTTGGTCGTAGATAGTTTCGGTATGTCGAATAGAATGTTGCGAAGGAACGAAGAAGCTGAGAGATCCTTTCGATGGATGGTAGCGATTCGCCTAGCTTACGTGAGCTTTTCTACGTACCATCCAGTAGGAAGAGGCCATCTTATCTAAATTAAAAGTGGTTACTCTCCGAATGGCGTTCCAAGGTCGAAACGCACAACGGAAAATCCTGTGTCAGGCTGAAAGAATGGAATATCACGTAATAAGCAAAATCCTCTGGACGATAATTAAAAAGCAATTTTACGGTGACATTTGTACCTACAACGGGGTTTCTTGCCAGAGGTAAATACTCGGACACGCTGGTATACCGCGTGGCAATAAGAATACACGTATAGGGGTGGTCGCGTAACTGCACGCGTGCTTCCAAACGTACAGAGTACGGAAAAAATAAAGCTAGGTGTCTAGCTTTAATCAGATTATTCTCCGTTTCTCAGTCGCTGGAAATATTTTCAAACTGTGTGCTGTAACGTTTATCTTACGCTTGGTGCTTCTTTATGTATGAAAGAGTATTACTGTAAAATTTTCTTAAACGGATATAACAGGGAGTTATTAGTGCATTCAGGATCAGGCAGTAGAATATACTGCGGGAATTAATTAAAAAATATTAAATTGCATTATTGAGAGACACGTATCAAGATACGAAATGTGTATTAGAATAATATGCAAATACATACCGTACAGAAGTTCGTTATTACGTAAGTAATCTCAGAATTTAAACAAGAATAGTTTATAGAATTGTAGGATCTAGGTGGAAGAAGAGATAGCGACGAAAAGAAAGTCAGGTATAAAACAGAATTGACTGAAAAAGTCAAGAATTACAGCTGAAATGTGTTTTTTTTTCATACAACCTTGGTTCTGTGAAAAATTACAATATTATACATACAGTTATATATACAATTGGTATATATAAAGTATGTTACAAGTAAAAATTGGTACAAAGTATATTATATATACAATCGGTCCCTTGGAAAATTACAATAAGATCGATCTAGTAAGAAACGCTTTTGAAACGACTGTCAGATGCGTTAAACGAACCACTTGATTTTCTCCAACGATAAAGGCACCCCACATGATTTAACCCAATTTCCACCGCGAATTTGTATCAGCATCGCTCTATACTCATATACGCGTGAACGTATACGCGTGTGACCATTAACAAACGAGGGAAATTCCTACTACGTAGCTGCTGCCTTTCTTTTTCGACGTCGCGTCACAATCGCCAACGCTCGTTGAAGAAAGAAAGGAAACGACGCAGCAGCAAAAATGTATCAGCGTGGCATGGTGGTAGAACGAAATACGCATGGCAGAGAAGGGAAGGAGAGAAAAGAGGTATGAGTTGGTCCATGTCTACCACAAAAGCCATTGTCCGCCACTTACTGAATTCGTCGAGGCTCTCTCTCATCCTGGCGCCCCTGTCCACAGTGCACACAGGGCCCCACTCTACCAATGTAAAACACTTCCCGTGAATTTTATTGCTCCACGTACCTCCTCGTTCGGTAGCACGTACAAGACCACCTAACCTGTGCCTGTCAACTGACGAGATCACCCTCCACCACCGTCGTTTGCTTGTACGACCGTACACGGGCTTCACCACCGTACAGGGTGTAAAACAAATATGTGTCGAAGCCCAGGCTTTGCGTTCCATCGAGACGTCTTCTCATCAAGCGTTGTAACTCTCGTCTGATCTTTCGAATAGAGGATCGTGCATCTGTTTTTACCGTCGAATAGAACGTCGAATCTTTTAATTTTGGATTTTGTCGTGGCTGAGATTATGAAAATATAACTCTCGAGCGTTGATATTTCAAATTATTACAATTAACGCTGAAACTATTATGTAGTAGGTGTTTAATCGAGTAAGTGGTTAATCAAAATGATATTTTTTTTTTTACTGAAGGCGCAGTTTTTCCTTTTGTGTGTGTGTGTGTGTGTGTGTTGCGTTTGGGAACGTATGAAAAGCTTTGAACATAATCTTGTAACTTGTAAGCATGTCCATACGTAACTTTCACCCAAGACACTGGTTTTATCTTTCCAAGAATATTAGTAGTATACGTGGCAAACGTAGCACCGTTAACATACGCCTTGTATCTTGGAAAATAGCGTGAAATAGCGTGAAACATACCCAGAATATTCTCCATTATCGCCTCGTATATGATTTATAAGTAGCGACAGGCACGCAGCATCGTACGATATATTGTTTCTTTTTAACTGAAAATCATTATTCCATTCGGATTGGATGAATTCTATTTCATCCTCTTACTAGCCTCGTAACAGCAAGTAAATATATTTTTAAGAAATTTTGGCTCGCATATTCTATTGCACGAAATGGGATCTTTAGACCTTCGTTTCTCATTTTTGCTTTTCACTGGATCCACAAATTTGTTAAAAATGCTGCGATAAATAGACGCCTGACCTAAATCTTACGGAACGGGTGCGGGGTCGCTTGGAACGAACCAAGGTTGGAAACAAAGACAAAAAGGGAAATCAGCTTTTTAAAATACTGAAAATGGCAGAAAATACGAGATAAGTGTATTAAAAATTTATTTCGCGATTCTTCTTTGAAAAAAAAAAAAAAAGAAAAATAATAATGCTGTAGAGTGAACGGAAGGAAGTACATCGCAAGGAATTAATTACGTTAAATTAATTTTACATTTATCTCTAAGAAAGTATAGTTCTTCGTACTCCGTGAATAAACTGCCTAATTAGTGCTCGAACCTAACTCTTTTTACTACGCTAGAATTTCAAAGGATTAAGATTAAATTCTGGTACATGTACGATGCAAGATCATTGTCTCCGTATAAATTCGTCAAATTATTTATCTCGTAATGCTGCAACTTCGATATCGTTTACAATCTCGCTCTGTTTCTACTAGCATCTATGGATGTTGAAAACGAGAAAAAAGCTGCCTCTTAAGAACGTTCGATTGCCCTGAGTATCGAAGGATGGGATATTCCAGCGATGGGCGAGAGTTGAAGCGAGCTGAAGTGGCTCACGCGATCCGCAGGGGGTGGCTTTGTCAGCCTTAGAATACCTTGGCAGGCTAATGCATTTCCTTTACAGTTTTAATGGGCATTCATAACTAAGTTTAATAATGCCGGTAGGAGGCCAGCCGTCGCGGTTGCATATCTAATAATTCCACGGCTCCACCTCGCGCAGGAAGTGGCACACAGCACGGATTTTAGTGGTGGCTGCGCGAGTTCATCCCCCTACTACTCTTCTTTACCGAAGCTGAGCTCGAAGACGCGCACGTTCGACCTCTTTCTCTTTTTCCCCTTCACACGCCCTCTTTTCCAGTCCCTCAAGTCCCGTTCCTCTTCGACTTCCTCCGGGCGGACACTTGGAGAGTTTTCACCCAGCATCGAACCGATTCATCTATTATTCGTTTTATAACGTTTCACGGTAGTTATCCGAAAGTTCGCATTTATTTCTGACATACGACTGTAATATAATTGTCAAACCGTCGTAAAATTGTTCTTCAAATGGATGTCCTTTTATAAGGAGATATTATTTTACCAATTCGTATCGATTCTCAGACAGACGTCTTCGCTCGGATAACGAACTAACACGTGCGTTAGGATGCAATAGGATCGTCCTACTTTATAAGCAGCGTTCAAATACGTATAAACGCTGTGTATATCTCGCATAAAGGAGACATCGATGTTTGCTCTCATACACAGGGAGCAATAATTTCAACGACAGCGCACGCGGAAGGCTGGTCTTAATGCCATTGTACTACCAGCTCCAACAATAAGACTGATCACGGCTAATTGCCATCCATTTAAATGGAAAACTTTGGGGCCATCCATGCGACTTAATCACCCACGGAATCGTGTACAAGGAGGATCTCCCGTTCCGTTGAAGATCCTCGGGCAGCAATGTTCGCGGGTGAGAAGGGGTTCCGGCATAGCCATGGCATAATGGCGTTTTGGTTGTGGACCAAGGTATAAATCCCAGCACCGTTATGTGGCACAGAGTACCATCTTAGTTTGGTCTTCGCCGCGTCGACGACGAGAAGCCAGCGGCGCCGTCTCTAATAAATAACCCCGAGACAATGGACACTGTCCAAAACACGGTAGATCTTACGCCTTTAACTTGGGTACCAAGTCTTAACCCTTGGCCGTTCCGAGCAAAGCGCCCGGTCCTGGTCCCCTACCACTTTTCTTCAGTCTCTCGCCACCTCTACGGAGACACAAGCCTCTTCCTCCGCCGGTGGCAAAGAGCCGCGACTCCCAACGTCGCGGTACCCGAGCTTCCTCGCCTCCTTCTCTTCTCTTCTCTTCTCTTCTCTTCTCCTGGTGGAATTATAATGTTTGTTTCTAACAAATTACCATGATAATGCCGGGCGTCGCATGGCGAAACCGTGTCTTCGGTGGCACACTTAAATTACGCGAGTACGAACAACGCCGCCACCGGCGAGAACGCGACCGGAACATCAGCAATGCTGCCGAGACGACCAGAGATTCCTGCCGGGTAGTTGTAATGTTAATTAGCCATTTACCTAACCGTACACTCTGTACACAATCGGGTCCCCTTACTCCAGGTATTTCCAAGTTTCCTATCTTTAAAATTGTCGTTAGGAGGAATCCAGAGGATGATAGATTTTGGTAACTAATCTCGATGAACCGAGTTACGGCGGTTTATACATTGGCTATTTTTGTATTACGTTGTCCAGAAAGTTTCTCTTTTCGTGTTATATTATTTTATTCGGCCATTTCGTTCTATTTCTGTTGCCACGGTCGTGCGCGATTCGATAAAAATAATATAGGAGAGAGAACGTGGTGCATCGATTGTTTCCTTGCAAGACGAAAGAAACCTTCGGGACGACCTGATACTAGCTATTTTTGCAGATCTTGTGACATTTCTAGGCACGAATCGTAATAATTTTTAATCGGATATTGGATCGTCCCGTAAGCGTCAGAAGAAGAAACGATTTTCTTCCTACTGACTCGTTGATTTTCGTAAAGAGTGCTGCTTTGCCGATTCGTTGTAAGTAACGAAACAGCGATAATATCGAAAATCGCCCCTTCTACTTCTTTATATTAAACCCCGCGTAAGTATCGGATATATATATTCCTCTGAATTCTCGATTTAAAAGCTTTAACCGTAGAACGTTTTAACGATAAGGATTAGCGTATTTAGGACGCGGCGTTGGGAAGGGAAAATTTGTTAAAATAGTAATTTCGTAGTTGTCCTTCGCGACCGTACGCACGACGTATCGTTACGAAAGGTCGTAGATTCGGTCCTGAAACGCGTCCCCATCGTCGTATTCGCCGACACGTTGAGCTGGCGCGGCATCGTAAAAATTACGTCGAAATCTACGAGCAACGACGTAATACTTTTCACATTTTCGAGCGGACAAGCCATTATATGGAGTGGCTGCGAGGCCACGGAGGCGATAAACTTTATTTTCCAAAATCGTCGGGACGCACGTCCGATGCGTACTCGCGGTCGCGCCCTCGCGTCGTTACGATCGCGATAACGCGCGTCCGTAGAAACGTACGACGAGAGATGGCCGAGGATTCTGGGGAAAAAAACAAAAAATTGTCGAGCGCATATTTTTTGGTCGGTCGCGCGAGATGGGGGATGCGCCACCGCGACGCTTCCACCCCCGTTTTTCCTATAAAACCGTGTCGAAATGTTCGCTCTGCCGCTACTACCACATAATGACCGGCACATAATTCACGCATTCGACAAGAATATTCAGCAACGCGACCATTTAAATAGCCATTCTCGCCAAGTTTATTAATAAATTGAACGTTCGCTCTCTGTCGCGTATATTAATAAGATTTTCTCGCGTTGCTGCTACGCTAGAGGATTTTATTTGTACCGCACCGGACGCGAAATTGGAAAAGCACAGGATAATATTTGAATGACGTTGTTCGAACAATTCGTAGTTCGTGGTTTGTTTTTCACGTAATGCTTCGTGGACTTGCTGCTTCGTCTGTTAGAGATCGGTTCAAGGGCCCAGAGGAAGAACGATACGGATCACAAAATCTTTAATTCGAGACGAAGTTGATGTTTAAAATTGGAATGAAATACCTGTAGAGAAAATAGATTATACTTTAGACTTTCGAGGTTCGAACTTTCCAACTTATTTAGTACCTACGTAACTGAAATACAATTTCATCGCTACGTTTTATACGAAGCAACGTAACGGCTCACTTTTCTACCTAAAATTGCATAGTCTTATAGTCGTAAAAGCTAGGTGAAACTTGAACAGCCGTGCAACTGCCGTAACCGCGACAGAGTCGTGCGAGTTGGCTACCATTATATCGAAGGCAGTGTTACGACGTTGCTTTTATTAGAAATCTGCCACATTACACGAAACTTTTTCAATACCTGTTTTCATTGTTCTTACACGCAAAGTTACCTATCGATCTAAATGGATTTCAAAAATCGTCTTCGATCATTTTACCGTCTGTAACAACGCGTTCAATCCACCTGGCAATTGTTCTTTCCCTTTGAGTCTCTCTTTCCCTCTTTTAACCCTTTGAATTTATCATCGAGGAAAGTTCTGTCGACGCTATCGTTGGTAAATTGCTGATTTCCAAGTCGATACAGTCGAACAAATGCAAGCAAATATCTTATCGTTGTCTAATATTAACGCTAAACCTACCACGCGCGGTCGAATGACCGTTTTTGAAATTTCATCGTTTACTTTCCGAAAATAAATTGGCTAAGATCTCTTTCTATATTAAGATACATATTTTTTCTTTTTTTTTTTAGCGGTCATCTGACCGCTCACGGTAGGATCAGGTATGCGTGAAACCTACACGGTAGATTCAGCGTCAAATAAATCAATATTAGACGAGCCAATACGTACGGGACGATGATATCGAGAGGAGTAGCGAAAGGATAAAAACAAAGGAGATGATATTAAAAGAAGTTCCATCCACGATAACGCGTAAAGTTCGTGTCGTTTAGAGATTGTTCGAAATCAGTGAGAAGGGTGAGAAGGATGGATATATCGAGGACGAATGGTCTCTCTGAGAATCGGTTAAAGAATAAGGTTATAAAATTAGGGAAGACGAAGGGAAAAGGGGCGAGGAGGAGGGAGGTGGCGAACGAACGAGCGGGTGAGCAACGTCTGGCTTGGCCCTCGAGCAGTAAATCCAGAAACGGTGTTACGGGGCGGCCCGGAGATAATGCGCAATCATTTTGGAATGGAAATTAAAATCAGATGATGAATCCTAACGATGCCGTTTATTATTTTAATTTTCCGCGAAGACCGCGGCAACGCAGGCTACCTACCAACCGCTTCTACAGACGTCGTCCGCAGCACTGGTAACTCGAGTTCGAGACACTAAATTACCTTCCTATTAGCCGTATAATTACAAGATGGCCCCGGTAATTTCCGTTTATTCCGACTTCGTCTCGCCGAACTGGGCTTTATATTACAAGCTATAAGCTTTTCCTGTCGACGAGGAACGCGAGGCCGAGTTTTCTCTTATCGCCGTCGTTAAGCGCGATTTTCATTGGCAGCCTACACGGTAGACGTCGATATTACGATCAAGACTCGACTATCTCGAGATAGCTGCCATAGCGTTTCGTTTTGTTTCGCTGTTTAACTCAGTTTTCGATAGACGACGATACGTTACAACGTATAAAGAGACGTTTCCGTTAAGGGGCTGGAGAAAGCAATGCGATTGTACGGTAACGTGGCAAGGACTTGGGACTATTTATCCAAATAGAAACGTTTTGTCCGAATGAATGAATTTAAGTACTCTTCGGGCTACAAAGTTGGCAATTTCTTCGTTTCTTTGTACGCGAGACTTATTTAGCCGTGTTGCATCAACGTTCGCGATTGTTTCGACATCGACGTTGAGATAAATCCTCCAACTTGTCGCAGTTTCCATGACTCTGTCCACTCTGCTTGTACGAAATGAAAAACCGAAAAGATTCTTAATTAGGGTAAGTTTGGCCACGGCAAGTACAATCGCGAGAAATTTTCAGCGTCGTTTCACCGTTACGAGCTTCCGAACCTGCCAATAATCAGAGCTTTCGCTCTTTACATCGCAATAAATCGTTGATTCCGCGCCCCCTTTTTACACGCTGGCCCGAGAATTTACACACGCGGTGATACATAAATGCAAACTCGGTCGTTCTCGCTGTTTAACCTCGTTCGTTTTTCTCGGCACATGCCGCCGTTTCTCGTGGCTTGTTACAACCTAACTATAACGTTTTACGACGCTCGTAACGTCGATACGACAACTCAGCGCGGTGCCTGGGAGCCGCAGGCATCGGTTTCAACGACGTTCGATCGCATTTGGTGTATTTTGAAGGATGAAACGAAGCCCACGCACGACACGATAGTGATAAATACGTAAAACAAGTTCCGAGTCGCTTGGTATTGTTATACAGGGTTAAGTCGATCTTTTTGGCACAGAGGGCAAGAAGATATTGCAGATAAATATAGACGTACGTAGTCCGTAGAATATAGCTAATCGAACAAGGGTAGTCTTGATTCGCGTGAAATTCGTAATACGTAAAAACCTTGGAAACAAAGTTCTTAAGTAACTGATGGTGTGTCCGTACCTCGTGCATGCATTTAACATCGCGCGGATTGCCAAAGATAAATTCAGAATAGGGAACGCGTACATCCGTTTTATGAGAGTCGTGTGATTTTTAAGAAGAAACGACGAAACAAGCGGCGGAACGTAAGAAACCAATGTACCTAGCCCAAATATATCTTGGGGCTATTTGATATTTAAGAAAAGCTCGAGCAACTGATATAATCGTAGAAATTTTCCACGAGCGGCATTCGTCTAAAAACTGAAACAACCGCTTTGCTACAGCGGTAATACAGAGAAAGCAGGGATTGCTATTCTTATTATTTCTACAGACGTTATTTCATGCTAACAAAGAAAAGTGCTTGGCTAAGGCCAATATACCTACTTTGTTTCTAACGTCCGTTACGTAAATTCTGTGCTCGCTTTCACATACTTCCAAGATTACTTTTCTGTCCAGCGTAGAGCTAGGGGGTAGGTAATTAAAACCTCGAGTAGGTAAATAACCGACTGCCAGACCGCCAGCGGAGCTACCGAGAAACGTAATAAGTAGGCGAGTCCGTAACCTTAAAAAGGGAGATCCTTAAAAAAACGTCGGCCACCCCCTCGCCCTCCCCCTTCCCACCTCTTCCACCTCCTCGACCACCTCTCCTCGACGTCCCCACCCACCTCCAGATCTCCCATTTTTTGTGTTAATTTGAATTTCGTAATTAACCGGCTACGTATGAATTCTCGAGAGAATACATAAAGGTCCTTCCTTTAATTTCCGCGAGGATTCGTTATAATACCGCGCCCCCTTGCACGCTGGAACGTGGATTTTCTGACCTCGAAGGGGACGACCAGGATGCGTGGAAAGGAAAATGGCCTCGGAAGCTTATAACCGGAATATTGTATGTTTCCCGCAATGAACGACGATGCCTTGGAAATGAGTTTCTCCTTTTGGTATTCCTTTTCCTTTCGTCCCGTTCGCCAGTTCATTTTATTCTACGATTTTAGGAACTAATTAACCCTCCTTAACGCCATATCTTTTAAATCTTATCCAATTTATCAGCGTATTATCGCACCGCTACCAACTAGTTTATTACGATTATTGGTTTAATCGTACGATTACGAATATCTCTAAAGTTTATCCGTTTCTTATATATCTCTATGTCTTTTTCTTATATCCTATATAATCCTCCAGTTCCTTCAATCGTATCGGATCTCGGTAGAATTAAAACGTCGTTGTGAAAAATAAGACGTGCTTCCGTCTAATGGGAAGGAACTTTTAAAAGGAATCGAAATCTCCGTCCTCCAAAGGTAATCGAGACGACGGTGATTGGGGTTGTCGGACGATCAAGGGAGCTTGTCGTAATTACCGAATATTTTTCTCGCCCTGTTCTCCCCTCGAGCTGATTGATATTTTGTATTCAAGGAGGAACCTCCTCTACCTTCTTGCACGATTGTCACTCGCAAACGGCAATTCCAGTCATCCGTCTCGCGTTTAAGTAATTCCATTTACTTTCGGAACTTAACGATCAAGTTCTGCCGATTATCGATTTGGTTCGTTAAATCAACCCTGCGATATTATCCCACGTAACGATCGGCAAATACGATTCTATCGATATGACATCGGTTTCGAACAAATTACACACCATCCCGTAAAAATAAATATAATCGAAGCAAAAATAACCGTACGTTGCGCTACTCTTCTGTCTTTGTCGTCCTACGACGAAAATTCTATCTTCGCCGTTACGAATTAATATATGTAAACTAATAGGAGAATTGCTCGCGAACATACGTTGCGTCTTATCGACTATGAATTTGCCTATGCCATAGAACATCCAACGAAATGTAGCATCTGCGAATGTCTCTAGAAGTAGAAGGGTAAAAGCCCTGCTCCCTACTGTCCGCGTTCAGCACGGTCCCTGCACGGTACTCGTCCACCGTCGACTCTGTTCCGTGCATGCGACGATATAAAGCGCCTTTATCCGATAGTAGGCTCGATGAAACTGACGAGATGGCCTTCTCGTGGTGTCGCGTTGCCTCGATAAAACACAAAAGAAAGAAACGCGAATGTCTGGAAAACGGAGGGTCCTTATAAACTCACGCCCCATTTCACGGAAGGTTCATCTTTAATTTCTTCGCGTTTTTTTCTCCAACCTCCTCCGTGCTCGACGCTCGACACTCCTTTAAATTCCGCCCTAACTCACCCCCTCGACCCTCGCCAAGCGCGAAGAAGGAACCAGCTCAACCCCGCGTTACTGTTCGCTCATTTCTCCGGTTGTCTTACGGCGATTAACCGGGCTCCTACTATCCCCCGTGAGAAGAGTACGTCTCTCCACCTATCCTACCCCGCTCTCAATGAAATCCGGCTTCTCACCCTCGCCATGTACTTTTCCTCCTTGTCCAGCCAACCTCTTCACCTCGGCGTCGCTCTTTTTCCCCTTGCTCGGCTTCTTCTTCGCCGGAGTCACATTCTTAATATCGTCTTTTTAAAATTTTTTAAGCGCCATTAGGGAAACTATATTGCCGCTCCGCGCGGCAACGGCGCAACCCCGACGGGGTAGATCGGTGCTCTACCGTCTGTTCGAGGTTAGGTCGAACGCACGCTCTCGCAGCCGTTTAAATTACGCGAATAAATTTCCTTTATTTTTACTGGCCCCTGGCTCTCTGACCCGGACGTACGTGATCCGACGACAGCAGCGCTCGAATAAAGAATACCGTCGGTCGTAGCTTGTTTAACGACTACGATTCTGGCGTCGGCTTATTGCCAGCGTAAGGATACATCGACGATCGTCCTGCTTCGCGAATCGTGTTTAAATGCGGGACACGTGGCTAATAGAAATCTGGCGATTTTACGTCGTAAAATAATCGAAATAGCGCACGACGCGTGTATCTGTTCGCGTGAAATGGATAACGTTGTATTGGCTTGGAAAATACGTGGGTACGAATTGAGTATGCCACAGATTGTGTCTCGAGATGCTCGCATGCCGCTGATTTTTCTTTGAAATCTTTCGCGATTAACGAACAGTCGAGTATGCTTGTACGCTCCTTTGAAAATCACGATGTTCGTAACGTAGGGACAGGAAACTGTTTTCAAATCCACTTGCCAAATATCAAAGACCTTTTATAGCGATCCTCGATGTGGCTTACCGTACATAGAACATGAGAAGATTAGGTCGTAGTGTTTGTCGAGGAAAGCTCGAAGGCGGTTCCGGTTTGGTTGGTGGGAAAAAGTTACCGGACGCCCGAAGCGTCTCGATTTAATTATCACTCTCTAAACGAAGTTACAGCCTTATTTATCGCGCGAAATGAAGGACCGAAGGGAGAGAACACTCGGTACTTAAAATGTACAAATCTGACTGTCAGCCTGCTGTCAGGGATGTTCCACCCTCGCACGGCTTTCCTGCTCGTCACAGACGCTCAAGCCCTGACATCTACAGCCTCCCTGAAAGTTACCAAGTGCAAATGTCGTCAGCCGGTCTTTAAACTCACCATGTGTACTTAAAAAGTCATTTGTACGTGTCGTTCAATTAGTTTAGATATTTCTTGAAACGTTTCCCGCGAAACTGGATCCTCGCCGTTGAATTGATTCACGTGTTCGTATAATATCTTCTCGATGAGGTCGATGAATCTTTATCAGTGACTACAGTCGCTACTGTGTTTCACATACTCTTTTTAAACATTCGCAACGATCGCATAGAATTGAATAAATCTGACCCTTGGCCGTTGCTAAATTGGAGAAAAATTCGAAATTTTCACGGGCGAGAGATGGGAACGATATACAAAGAATTTTCAATAAATTGAACGATAACTTTGAATTTCAAACAGCTTCGCGGAAGAATAGTGCCAAAATCATCGACTAGTTGATCAAAGTATCCTTGGAACGTAAAGGTTTCATCGTCGGAATAGAAAAACACGAAAGCTCTTTCCGCTGAAACTAACAACGCACTTTTCTCGTCTAATGGATCGAAAGAATTCAAAATCGTTAAAAGCCAAAAAGAAAAAAAGAAGGAAAAAGAAGAAGAAGACTAAAGTCCAAACGATCATAGGCTGACCAGGACGATTTAAAGGCCGTTGAATTTTTCGAGAGATTTGATCCCTGAGGCGAAAAGCGGAAGATCGTGTTGGCGCAGAAGGGGTGAGCATATTTCATCGTAACACCACCCCAGCGTGCCATTTGTAGGTACGCGAGAGGTCGTTGGAAATTCAATATCCGAACGAATCGGATATCGAGAAGAAAGGAAAAGTCAGGACGAGAAGATTGCAGTAGCTGTTGTCCTTCGCAGTGGAAATCAAATTAAGGAAGTGGCGGTAGGAATGGAGGACGATTTAAGTATCGGGGATGAGGCGTGCCTCTGATTTAAGGGGAAATTGTACCAATCTCGGTTTCAATTTAAACGAGAAAACAAAAATTGCCTGTTCGCGACTGGACGATTCGGACTCGATTTAAACAGATTGACGCTAATTATTTTAATAACTGTATCAAATTCCTCTCTGTCGTCGTACTATTTTTTATTGTTTCGTAAGAATCTTCGCGACACGAGTTTCGTTCAGGAGTCAGCAGTGTTTCCTTCGAAACGTTACGCTACAGAAATATTAATTTACAGAAACATCGAAACAACTTGAGCGGTCTCTTCGTTAAAAATCCTGAAACTTGTCTCGTTATATCCTGCTTACATATACGTTATTCGTAGTCAAAAAATATTCTGTCATAATCGTACAATTTTGCATTAAGATCCGTATTCGGACAAATATTCGGATTTGGTAAAATTTTATTCAAATAACGAGCGTTCGAACGATCGAAAATGCTAAGACCGTTATCTATTACGAGCAACAAGCGCTCGTTACGCGTTCGTAAGAAACGAAGACGCGTAATGCTACGGAGGAGAAAAAGAAAAATTGATAGAAGTCTTCGCAACGACAACCTTTCGCAATTAGACTTTTTAATTTTTATTAGCAACACTCGCCGACCGCCTAAGCGTATGCATAATGCCATGAATATTTTCGTCGTAACTCTGCCAACTTGTCTCCTAAGGAATTAACCCTTAAATTAGCAGTTAGCTTCAGTCTCAGGCGCAAAGTCCCCGCGTCCCGGTAAATTAGAGCCTCTCTTAGGCTGCTTCTTCCTTTACCCATCTTTTTCCCTATTTCTCCTTCTCCCTTATCAAAGTCGAAACTTTGGCCCGTCTTCGCCTCACTCAAAATCACTTCTCAACTATACTACAGGTACAACAGTTACCTGAAAACTAGAGGTTGGCGAGAAAGAAGCTTCTTGGTTATTGATC
Organism: Bombus waltoni; assembly: GCA_014737395.1. Classification (NCBI taxonomy): domain Eukaryota; kingdom Metazoa; phylum Arthropoda; class Insecta; order Hymenoptera; family Apidae; genus Bombus; species Bombus waltoni. The sequence continues at coordinate 2,325,193 of JACXII010000009.1, read as the reverse complement.
AATTCGAAATGACGAATTCCCTTAAATTATAAAGTTGCAAAGTCGAAATTACGGCGTTCAGGGTGATAACTTTGTACGTACTGTGCGTGAGACGAAGATCGTGAATGTCTTAATTGGCAGAAAGATGCGAGCTGTTCGAAGGGAAGATTCTATTTCCTAGAAATTTCTCAACTTTTACTACCTGTGTGTGTACATTATGCGATTAATATATAATTTTTCAGAAATCAAGCAACTCGTCGCGTTACGGTTGACCAAGCTCGCTTCTGTATGCGATTCGTGTATACGTAAAATGACGCGATAGTCCTGAATGCGCTCGAATCTAAATTCCTGATCGACTTCTTCGACAAAGAGTAGCAAATAACCGAGTCAGATAGGAGATTTCAATGCCGCTATGCTACGTATCGAAAGCCGATGCAAATGGTGGCCCGCGTTACTTTCAGCATTCGATATAATTCTCGTCTGGTAGCAGTTTTAGCGATAGTGTATGAGAGAATTTACAGCAATTTATAAAAAGACTTTCGGAGAACTACGCGTAATGCGTGTTCATTTCTTTCGCTTATAACTTGTACTATCATTGACAATAAGTCGTCGAAGGGAGTTTGAGAATTGAAACGAGAAAATTATAATCGAAATGCTATAACAAAAATAAATATATATATATATATATATATATCATTATTTGTGTTTATATCTCAATAAAAATTAACATTAATTTTTCAAGAAACACCTACCTGTACTCTTTCCGAATAATTTCGAAAACAAAATGTTGAAATCCGTCGTTTCGATAGGCTTTGCTAATTCTGCTGCTCGAGTTGACAAAATATCTTTCTGTTTGCCTGAAAAAAATATAAAAATCGGCAAGCATCGTTTTTATATTTCCCCAGAGGAGCAAAGAAACACTTGGATATATTCCACCACGTACGTACACTCTTCTCGATCTTTCGATCGGAACGCTGCAAATATGGGAAGAAAGTAAGGCACGTTGAAGGAGCAGCCTAATACTCTGCAGATATACGAGGCGCAGTCCGGCAGGCAGCTCGACCAGTGGAACTTATTAGACTTCGTGCTCTCAGCCGGAGCTTCCATACTCCAGAGGTTCCAGGGCTTATTTAAGCCGGCTTCCTAAGTGCGCATACTAAATATGATAATATTGCAACGGCAAAAAACGTCAGCGGTATTTAGCCCCCTAATTAGGAGATCGTGACTCGTTTGCGAACGTTTCATTTCGTTGGGTTTTCGCCTTTTTACGCGACGCATTTCTGACTTCCGGCCGTCCTCCTTCTAGACCGACTTGCTCCGGTTCTTATTGCGCGCTTTTGTTTCCGCTCCTTCTGACAATAAGTTGAGTAATAAATGGACGACGTGACACCAGCAACTTGCGAAATTACGGACAGTTTGCTTCGTTTCGCGGCATCGCCAGCCCGCCCTCGCCTCTTACTAGGAAAGTAATTAAATGCCTGGCTAGTATTCCGAAAACGCGCCTGAAATTTCGCTGACGGTTGCGATCGTTGTTACGCTACGTTAAGCCACGATGCCATCGAACTGTCATCGAACCAAAATCGTCCATTTTTGCTACTACCTAGGTACGTGATTAGAGTAGAGTAGAGTAGAGTAGAGATGGTAATTGAGTTGCTGAAAACATTGGATACTAGCCCTCGCAAGTTTATTTATTGCAAGGTAACGAGATAAAAAGTTGGAAAGTTACAATGGTCAATTATGTAAATGTCCAAACAGTTGGAAGGGATTTTTTTTTTTTAGTAGGAAGGGATGTAAATTCCATGTGCAATATGGTCAACCGAGGTAATTTAATTTAATTTAACAATTCGTTTTATCCTTTTAGGATCATTATAAGATAGATGTATGATCGAAAGTGTCAATTTACAGAGTTAAGTATCTATTTAATATAATTCCCATTTGATAACAGGTAGATAGCAAAAGATACTGCCATCCCACTCTATAATCCATTACCATCAAGCATAATATTTTTCATCCATTTTATTTACTCGTTCCGTGTCTATCTAACATCGTCGTCCTCTTACATCGTCTAACGTTATTCTTACGACCGTACATATCGTCTGAAGCATGAACTTGTACCTGACAATTATTTCGCAATGTGATTATTTCACGTAAGACGGCAATCATTCAAGCGACAACGTACGTCAATCCGAGAAGTGCATAAAATACGTCTCTTACGACCCCGTGAAAACCCAATTAGCCCGGCGAAACCCGAAATTCCTCGCCGTTAACCGAGTTATCCGAGATCCGGTGGGCGCATCGTTTTGATAACGGTAAAACAGATCCGAGTCTCCACCTCCGGTTCCCATTCTAATCTCTTATGCAATGAATACCAAGAAGAGCGCCGCATAACACCGATATATCGCGCCACGTCCAAATAGTAGAGAAAGAAAAGGCGACTATCCGCAATGCTGACCATCTCTGAGCCGGAGAGAGGCTCGGTTCCAAAGTTTGCTGCGCATGTATCCTTAATTCCTTAACGAATCCACGGGAGCCACTCGATGACTGGCCGATGTTGGCTGCGTAGGAGGATGACGTTGGTGGGTGGAGGGAGGATTTCGTCGGTTATAGCTGCTATGAGAAAATAGGAAAAGCTCCTCGCGGGGCGGCCGGACCGGCGCGATGGACTTTGTGGGTGGAACCAGTTCGAATCCAGGGATGCCTCGGTAGGTTCGCATGCCCAACCCCTCGTCCTTCCTCGTGGGGAGGTGTGCAGAACTAGCTTCCACCCTCCGCGACGTAGTACGGGACCGAGAATGCCTCCACCACCGACGGTGTCCTCTCCGTTTCTCTTCGATCCTCGCCGCTACACTGAGCGGAGACGGAACTCGTTTCGAGCCGCTATTCCACCGTTTTGTACGACTAGCTGAATCCACTTGCTCGACAGCCAGACCACCATGTACCTACCACACGTATTCCTTCCCTTTCTCTTTTCTTTCTTCTCTTCTCTCTGCCACAGAGCTGCAGGGTATACATTCGTATGGCTCCCTTGCTGTTTGACCGATTTCTTCATACCTTCGTCCCTTGGCTAAACGAGACCCGGTGGTCCTCTTTTTTGCTTCGAATTCGTTAGCGATTAGAATGCGTTGGAACGGTCTTAAATATGATGTTTTAGGAACAAAGTCGATGAGAGGATTAACCTAGTTACGATTGTCTGTACCATTATTTCGTTCCAGAGTTTCTGTAGTACCGCTCAGATTGGCTCTGCATGCTTTAATGAACGAATATTTCCTTCGGTGGCGCCAATACTGTTATTCCACTCTACTAGTAACACCTAATACTATCGTACGAGTCTATCAACGCCAGCGATGTTACTATACAAATCTATTAATAATACCAATACTGTTGAACAACTTTGTAAGCGTTAACAACTCTGTTTAAACGATATCCGATCTTGGTAACGATAATTAACGTGTTTACTTTATCGCGAAGAATTTTATCAAAAGATCCAGGCATTCCGAATCGAGGTAATTACTGACGAGGGAATATGGGAATGTAGGTTAAACTAGAGGAAATCCAATCTGGATAATAAAAGCTCTTGGAGACTGTTTTAGAATTAAAACCGTAGAGCTCGGCCAGAAATTCGACAATCGCAATATCATAAGACAAATACGTTACGGCCAGCGTGAAAGAGCAGAGGAGCGTTGTTTTATTGGCTGCAAAGAAAATTTAAGCAAGCTCGTGGCCCGAGTTGCACCGGTATGTAATCCAAAGGCGTGTACGACCCGCGCAAATATAACAACGGAACCTCCCTCGAATGCTTCAGAGATAACTGTTACAGGGATTACACCTTGGTTAGGGGTTGGCGAGAGGACAGTGATACACGTTCGCATTGGTCGGTTTGCGAAACGACTCGCTGCAAAGTAAGCGAATAAATGCACGAGTCTGTAGGATCCTACAGATCGCGCGAATACGATCTTCGTTGTCGTGCATGATCGTGTAAGTGGATTTTTACGCGGGATGAAAAGCTAGCCGGAGGAGAACGGCGGAGGACATCGACGAACGACGATCCCCTTAGTTTCATCCCCGAGTTACGTCTCTTTCTTCCCGCGAGCCATTCTACTCGCTCACCTACGACGCAAAGAGCGTCAAGAGGGGTGTATAGACAGAGACAGCCGGACAAAGAGAAGAAAAGATAGAGATAGGCAATAAGGGGATGAGCGGGAAGAAGGGGAGGGAGGGTAGGGTGGAAGCCGCCCCGAGTCGACACAGCCGTAATGATTTTGTTTTAAGGGCGTGTTTAATTATGAATCCGCATCCGGTTGAGGCTCCACCCCCCTTTGCACGGCACCACCGGCTCTGCAAGAGACTCGTAGGGGTGGGAGCGTGCAGAGAACCAGGGGGTGGAGGTAGAGCTGCTTTCGCGGCAGCTAGGTGGCCCTCTTTCGGCCTTAATTGCAGCGTATATTATCCATGCGGTATTTCTAATTACTTATTTTTGCTCGACCGGCCACTCGCTCGGATGACTCTAATATCTTTGGCAGCCAGGCTGCACACATTTAATTGGTGCGTAACGAGCCGGCAGCTCCGGCCTCTCTCTCTCTCTCTTTCTTTCTCTTTCTCTCTTCGCTCTCCACGTGGCGTATTCGACTACGCGAAGCCACAATGCCGTGTAGGATTCTACTTTGAGAATTTTGATGCGTAAGGAGCGGCAGTGGTTTGGCGTCAAGGCGCGACGTCGCTGTTATCCGAGGAAAGGGATAGGTGGAACGACGAGTCGAAGATTTCGGAGAATTTTCGCGTTTCAAGCGATTGTAATTCGATTACAACCGTCGTTAAGTGCATCATTTTGGTGATTTTTAATAGACCTTTGACAGACTCGCGAACTTCGTTCCCTTTAAATTTGTACAGTATAATCTTCTAAGATTGTGCCAATCTTTTATTTTTATTTTTTCTAACATCTTCAAATGGTATAATAATTATAATTGAAGAATTCATGTCCTAACAGCTTAGGCACAAGTTACTCGACTTGCATCATTGAATCGTGGCATGATTATAGAGTAACCGTTACCGCTGTTATGTTATTTTCACCGTGTACTTCCGTACGTACGTCTCGCGACAACGCGAGCCACGACCAGACCGGTACTCGCTTTCTGCGACTGGCTCCGCAGAAAGATTCTCTCGCGTCGAAAATCACGCTCTCCCTTCTTTCGAGCCGAAGAAGCCACTGAATGCGGCTGCTGCACACCGGCGTAATTCCAGTTGGCTTCACCCTCTCCTTCTCGACGCACGAGATACACCAGGAAGAGGGTACCGGCTCGTTGATCTCACCGACGCCGCGGAAGACGAAGAAACGCGAGAAACCGCGCGGATAGTACGCGACGCTACGTCGCGATGATCTCAACCCGCGGACGGTGAATGAAACGCCCCGTTGTGAAACACACGGAGGCCAACGTTTGCGGCTGCTTTTGAGGAGGTTAACCGACACAGCCTCGCTCGAATTAATTTCAACCATGGCGAACGTTCGTAACAGCCGCCGGTGCAATAAACCTTTCGCGCATCGCTCAACCTCGTCTATAGCGCGCGGTAACCGAGACCAGCGTCTCGTGTTCGCGCTTCCTTTTTCTCTCGTCCGGCCAGCTCTTTTCAGATACCGTTGTCTCCTGTCACAGGGAAGCGTTCCTTGGAAACGACGCTCGTTTACACGGTGCCGCTTTCAGCATCTCGTCGACGTTTAGCTTGCGCTAATTTGCCTCGCAGATTTAACCCCTTTCGTCCTGCTAAGGGTAACTACAATCACCCATGATTGAATGCTCGGTGGGAAGAAGGGAGAGAGAGGTATTTATTGATATTTTTCGGCGAAAGGGTAGCTTTAGATCTTGGTTAACTATCGTTCGTTTGGGTTAGCTTTGCTGTAATTAAGATAGACGTAATAAGTGCAATACATATAAATAAAATATAACATATAAAACAAGACATTAAAGGACAATAGGCAATGCAGTAACCCTGTACATCTTGTAGAAGTACTAGGTACTCGTAGACTTTGGCGACCGATAAATTGTACGATTAACCTGTATCATTTGCATCTAATATAGCGGGATGGCCGTCTTTTTCTTTCTCTTCGTAATAAAGAACACGCAAAAGTATGTATCGCCGTTCAGATTCTATGGCTCTTATTTTAACAGGCTTCTCTCAGCCTTTCCTGCAATCTTTCTCGCTGTTTAATGGCTCGTCTTTTCCGCTTCGCTTTGTCTCGTATCCGTGTAACTCTTCGAGAAATTCAATTCGTACCTCTGCTGGATACCGCGTGAAACGAGCGAAACGCGACGCAAAAAGAACCCGGCCGATACGAACAAAAAACGTCCAACGCCTTCTTTAGGAGATTGCGCGAGCATTTTTAATAAACAGCCCGTCAGAATCTAGAAAAATCAGCGGATCAGCATGGCGCGGTAACAAGTACCGGTGCTCCTTTTTCCCCGTGAGCCAGCAGCAGATTGCACCGGTCTTTCATTGTCCACTTCTCCCTCCGATGCAATCAGCTCCGCCGTTGCCAGTAATTCTCACAAGTAAAGCATAGTAACGTGGCCACATACTCGAGGTTTTCGAGCAGCACCCTCTCGCGGCTACGTTCATTCCGCACCGTCCCGTGCGGACTGGTCATCCTGGCGGAGGACGACACAATTAAAATAGCTATGCTTACCAGGGCCACGAGAAGAGAAGAGGAAGAGTGGAATCGTGGTATGGTTGGGACCATAGAGGGAGATGGTGAGACGGAGGGAATAAGAGGAAGCGGATAGCAGCGCAGGAAGAAAGAGGAAGAGGGTAGCACCCCGGGGGTACCCGCGGTACCCGTGCACACCCGAGAGGGTGCTGGTAAGTTCTTTCCGCTCGGCTGCAAGCAGAAAGGGAATTATTTTAATTGCGGACAGCCTCGGTCGACCAACCCCCAACCCTCGTCTGGTCGCCGCTCTTTCTTCGGCCCATGTATGTGACTCTCCACGATCTCCCTCTGTTTCTCTCTCCCTCTTGTTCGTTCCACAGAGCAAATTCCACCCCCTCCTTCCTCGAAAGTTCTCCGACCACTCGCATTTACGTACGGGCTTAAGCTTACGCACGCTTGCCTAGGTGGCAGGATCTGCCTGCACGAGCGTGCCGCGTGAAAACACCGGATCCCTTCCTTTGTTCGCGAATCAAATCTCCGCAAACGAATCGACGATCGTGTGCTGGCGACGATCGTTCGTTTCCTCTCCTCTTACCTCTGTTTGACGATTGGTTCAACGTTCCAGGCGCAACATTCGCGCTTCCTCGTGGAACACGATTTTTAGCCAATCTAAATTCAACGATCCTAAGCTACCTCGAATCTCATATACTTTGCCTTCTTTCGTTAGGGAACTGTTCCCACTGCAATTGTCAATACGGTCTTACTTGTTCGAAATCTCACTCGAACGTGACGAATTTGACTCAAACCTCTTCTCTTTTTCTGAAAATACTAGACCTAATTCAAGCCTCCTATCTTACTTCGGACGTTGGTTTACATTTAGATTAAACCTAATTCAATTTTTGTTTGCTTTGATGGAACCTAACCAAACGCGGCTAAACTGAATACAAGTACGATAATTGAAATGGTTTCGAAGCTTCCACGGAGTGAGCCGAAAATTCTCTAGTACGTTAGGGGTGGAAACCGGGTAATTTACACCGTACGATACCCCGAGTACTCTTAAATTCGTTCCACTTGTTCTCCCTTTACGGCGACGTTGGACTAGGTCTTATAATTCACCGAAGGACACTGTCAGGATATGGTACCCGCTTCAATCGCAAATAACACAGCTTTCCTGTCCCTCTTGGCACCCTTCTTCTATACCACGTTCTCGCTCCCTTGAAAGCAATGTCCTTCAGAAACTAACGAAAGTACCACCGTGTTGACCCTACTAGTTGCACGATACCGCAGGCGATTAATGTCAGACAGGATAAGCGGCCTCTACGGTGTTTTAACTGTATAGAGTAACTGTTTGAAATCGATTCGGTTAGTATCGTGTTCGTAAATTCCACTTGTTGAAGCGATAGGAATCGTTACGGATAAAAGATTGAAAACAAAAAGTGAGCAGATATTTAAAGGTGAAATAGCGTCTTCTATGCAGAGGCTATAGTAATTAATTCATTAATTGACAAGTTATAGTCTCTTTTCATATTTAAATCCAAGATTCGCTAAGGGAAACTGGTATAGTTCTTCTTCTCGCTCCAAACTACGAGAAAAGACTACGACGCGTTACAAATTGTAACAAAGTGTCACGACACACAGATGGGTCTCGCGTATGACACCTCGCCTCGAGTCACGCCATGAGACACGTGTCTCGTTACGTAGACGCCACTTCGAAGCTTGATTTAAGCTTAACTAGAGAACCCATTGTCAGCGAAAATTCGATCGGTTGTCATATCCTAAACGTACGCCAATGTATCATTTCGCCTCGCACCGCGTAACAACCGCTGGTGAGAAAGGTGAAACGACTAAGATTGCCGCGAAGATTCGATGTCCTCTCTCGGTCCAGCCGGGCCAAAGGCAGTTGCAAGCATCGCTGAAGTCGAACAAGATTTCTAGAGTGCAGCGTGCGATTAACAGGAAAGAGAATAAGATGAAAAAGGAGAGTCGGTTGAGCGAGGGTTGAACCGCGCCGGTGGCCGAGAGTGCAGCGGTGAAAGAATCTAACCGGAAGTACGTGGCGTAGGGAGCATGCAGGCTTGGGGTACGGGTTGCAGTTTTCAAGCGTCCGCTTCCGGCCAGGGTTGAAAAGGACGCGGTTGGCTTCATTGTTAAACGGCGAAGCCGACGTCGTTGCTAGTTACCGTCGGGTAGCACCGCTGCCGGCGATGACGCAATTACCCGCCGCGGGAAAATAATTAATAACAATTAATCTCTCGTGTATGGCAGCGGCTGCTGGCTCTGCTGATGGTAGTAGACGATGCCTGGGTGATGGTGGTTGGATGGTGGTGGTGGTAGGAACGCGGAGGAGGCGCTATACTGCCCGCCCAGTAATTATGCTCGGATTATAAAGGTCGAGAGCCACCGCGAGTACTGAAGGGCTGTTCACTCGAACTGTTCACTTGGCATTTACACTTGCGGAACACCCTGAATCGCTCGAGGCCCCTTCCGCGTTTCTACCCTCCCCCTTTTTTCATCGGGACCGCCATCCCTCTGCTGCCCGTACTCCTACACTTGTTTCCTACGCCACCAGCACCCACGACTGTTAGCTGTTAGCCCACCTTTTACGCCACGGAAACAATGAGGCTGCCCCTTTTCTGTTCTTGGCCCTTTCCCATCGAGGGCCTTCCGGTCTTCGGCAGCGAACTTTTTGAGAATCGACCCACGGGCTGCCTCGTGCACCCCTCTCTCGCTCCCTTCATTGTGCCTGGAACCTGCGGTGTATCGCTGTTGTCAAAAGATGCAGCTAGCTTCGGTGTTTCGTTAAGGTCAGGAGCTAAGACACGGGAAGGAAGAGGACGTGGCAAATTTCTGGGGACGAGGATCCTGTGACGCGTTTGCCAGATTGTACTCCGATGGAAATTGATACAAATTTATAATACTTTGACATTGTTACGTCGCGTAACGCAACCTTTGACCATCCAGCGTCCAGATGGCCACCAGGTATACAGATCATTCTGAGGACGCTCGATAAACCTAAGGACATATAAAATACCGTATTTTTACCCTCCGGACTATCGAGTCTTCCGACTTTCTCTTTTAACTACCGCGATGCACAATTGTCCCTGGCTTTATTGCTCGTTCCAGGGGAAAACGGTAATAACGGGTTTTCCCAGTAATTAGTCACACCACTCCTAACGGTTGGTCAGGTATAACCATCACCTACCCTCATTCATTATAAAAGCGTAGCCAGCAGGCACTTCAAATTCAATAGTCAGTAGTCGAGTTCGACGAACAGTCCCAGGTACTCACACTTTCAAGTCATTCCTCTTCGCAAGTCAAACTAACGTCGCATCGAGTCTATCGGTTTACGAGTCACTAAATACGAGCGATACTCAGTCTTAATCATACGTCTAACGAATCATAAATACGCACTTTGTCCGAGTAACGACACTCGAGTCTCAATACGGTATTATCATTAGATCTGCAACTAATCGTTAATTCATCGATTAGAACGCTATTCGATATTGTGCCATGTAATAATAAGATATCAAAACCTGTTGTATGTAGGTGAGATAAGTGTCGTAAATATAGCGAATAGTAACCCTGTTAAACCTGCGTTGTCATCCACTAACCACCCCTATTCTCTTAACCGAAATCAGGGGATCAACTGTGCCGCGGCGTCGATTATTGCAATCATAGCGAGAATTTACGCCTCTCGCTGACGCGCTTCTTCGCGATCGCGTCTTTCCGCGACCGGTTGAGAAACAGACATCGTGATGATGTATCCAAAGTGTTCGGACTCGTCGTCTCTTACGAAACGACATTTATCAAGCTTAACGATTGGCAAACGAACCTTCGTATTCATATAAGAATTAAATCGATAATTACAATATTTTTCATTCGATTACGCTTATCTTCTTCGTATAGCTGCCAAAAGTTGAAATAGCTGTCGTAATAAAAAAAAAAGAAAAAAAGAAGAATGGGAGATAAAAAGAGAATCAGTAAGAAAAATATAATCACTTTCAACTGTAACCCTGCTCACGATAGAGAGAAATTTCGATTGCACGTTGATAATCACCTTGGCATTTATGTTGGCGCTATATATTAGGCTGTCCGAAAAGTTTCTTTCGTATCGTAAGGAAATAATGAACGCACGACATTCTCTGTTTTCTATTATTTTTATCGAATCACGTATGATCGTAATAATAGAGACAGAACGAAATGGATCGTAGATGATTCGATAAAATAATACAAAACGAAAAGAGGCGGTGCATCTATTATTTCCATACAACAGGAAAGAAACTTTCGGGACAACCTAATAGTTATAACCTAATTGAGTTACAAGAGACGAGCAAAGAGTGCCGTCACCCGAAATTCTATCTCTCGATGTTCCTACACAGCTCGTGAATTTAAAAATCAGCGTAACAGGCTACAACGCGTCGTACGCTAAAAACAACACACGTACATACGCGTAACATTATACGTGCATTGTAACGTTAACGCGGCAAGTCACGAGTGGGTAACGTATCGAGTTGATCGTAAACAACATCAACATTCGTGGTTGCATTAATTCTTGGCAAATATGCAGCCTTCGTGTCTCACCCTATCTCACCCTCCTTTGCTTTCTGTCTCACCCTCTCTCTCTTTCTCTTTCTCTCCCATTCGCTCTAGATATTGTCGTAACCTCTGTATAGCCCGAACATACGTTGGATCCGGTACTCCGGACATTTGCGGCTCGTAATGATTATTATACCCGTGTAACTCATGTCCGACGCCTTCATCCTCATTCGCATTCTCGGATATTGCCTCGGAGTGCGCCCTATATAAACGTTAGTTCCGAGCCAGAACAAAATTTCTGTGACCAAACGTGCTTTCATAATCGAACTGACACAATGTTACGATCTTTGGAAATGAAAACGTATATCAGGCTTTCTTAAGAAAAACTACGTGACCGTTTTAGCATGTTTATGTAAAAGCATACACGTTTATAGAAAAATTCAGATACATGTGTCGTTAGGTTCTTCAAATATTTTCACAACTTCCTTCGAGATGATACGTTATTAAAAGACGAGCAGACTGATCACTCGACTCGGTATTTTCTTATTAGATCGAGCTGTTAGCAAACGGGCTAAGCGAAGTGAAAGTTCTTGGTAGGAGCAAAAATTAGAAGCGAAGCTTCCCAATGGAAGTAAAAAGCAATAGTGAAAATGTAAAACGAATGGATCTGGGATTAGAATCGTTCGATAGTCCTAAAAGCAAAAACAAATTATTGTATCGCTCGTCCTTATTTTCCATTATATTTTCGATAAAAGTTACGTTCTATTCCACTAAAAAATAAAAAAATCAATTTCAACTCCCCAATTCATCCAACGTGTTTCTGAAATTTCCAACATAAACGTTCGAATTCTCACGCGCTAGGTAATCAAGTACAATCGTTCATCGATAAGTCGCCATTAGAATTGGACGTCGATAACGGAGCATCTTTTGGAAGCCGGCTGACTTATTTATCCAGATAAATAATAGGAAATAAAAACGACCGGTGCCTCGGGCAAGATGAACCGTAGAGTCGGAGCCTCGGTAACAAATGTTTGGCACTCGATCTAAATTGAGTTAGCTACGTATGGAAGAGCATCCCCCTCGTCGCGCTACCAAACCCTCGCTTCCTTTCTGGACCCTTGGCCGGCTATTCCTCTCGAAAAAGCAGGATATCGCTTGCGAAAGGTTCGAGCCAGGACAACGGCCATATTGCTGGCTTTCTTTTTTCCACTTCCACAGGACAGGGGGTCGGATAGATTTTTCTTAGCGGACTTAATCTAAGCCTCGAGTATAAAGCGACGATTGGGGAGGCTCGCTTGCTCGAATTTTTTATTTAGGATACCTACGTTGACGTGTTTCGTGAGATTGCCTGGAACCACTCTCTTCTAACGATCTTTGCAGAGTCTTATTTTAATTCGTAAAGCATCGTAAGATATGTGAAACGATAGACAGAGTGTAGTAAGATAGATAGACAGACAGAGTATAATAACTTTAGCGTTATTCATTTGTATTAATCGAATATTCTGTGATAATGATAAAGCGTTGAGCTCAAATTGTTTTCCTCCGACCAGATTTTATCAGTTTTCTCTTTCTTTTTTTTTTTTTTTTTTTATCAAAGCAGATGATAATCAAATGTTCGTCGTTTCACGTTCTTGTAGTACGTAAAAGTAACTTTGAGATTTTTCTGCCTAATCGATGTATTATCGGGGTTAATTACCTAGCACGTGGAAGTTTGCATGTTTTTGCAGGAAATTCGAGAAATGTACAAGGTGGACCACTAAGAGCAGAAACAGTGCAAGAGAAGGAGCAGTCTCCTTAGAGGATCGAAGCGTAGCTTGCACAAAACAGAATACACACGTCTACACAGAGGCTCGGGGTCTTTGATAAGAAACTGCATTGTGATTCCAGTCGCTTGCCGGTTGCTAACGATCCTCGACTAGCACCGAGTGAAGAGACCCTTTACTCTCTCTCTCTTTTCCCCGTCCTGTGCCATTGGCGGTCTCTTTCTCCGGAACCCTCGTTCTCATTTCTCTCGACTTCTTAGCCAATACCCCACAATTAGCTTATCCTGTTAAACTGCGACCTCTCTTGCCTCGTTGAATTCGTTAAAATTAACCTTTCTGGCAGACACCAGGTTCGACGTAAACCGCAACGACGTTCCAGCCTGGCTCTTATTTCGTCTCTCGTCGCCGGCAAAGAGTGCTAACGACGAGACCCGCTAAGTGAAAAGGGTTATCCTCCGAAAGTTCCGTCAGTTGACATTGTTCTTTTCTTTCCTCTTTTCTTTCTCTTCTTGTCGCCTTAAATTCCTAGATGGACAACTATACATCTTTGATCGGACAAGTTATCGTCGGTTTGGGGTATTGATCGTTCGAATACTGTGCGTCTGATTAGTTGACGCGGTCACGTTATAACGGGGTCACGTTATATAAGGCTCGCGTAGGAAATGGGACACGTTTACAGGGTAGAATAAGATTTTCGATCGAATTTTAAGATGATTTCGAGGCGTTCTCTTCTTGTACCGCGAGACAAATTTCTTTTAGGCTTTTCTAATACTTGATACGAAGGGCACGCGCGCGCAAGGATTCGACTTGTAATGTATTAAATGTAGTACACCGTAATAAATAATCTTCGCGTGAAATCTACGTAATTCTACGTCGTTAAATTTAACGTATATTCGAGTCAACTTAAGTGACAAGATATTCTGGAAATTCTGAAAGAACGGCTCGATATTAGAGAGAGAGAGAGAGAGAGAGAAAAACTAAATCCCTTAAGAAGAAGAGTTCTACGAAGAAAGTTCAATGAGATATAGAAACGGCGAAGAAAGAATGTCGGGCTGGCGAGTCATTTTTCTTAAGCGAATCCGGGAGTCGATAATTCAAAGCAAGAAGCCCGGGAGACGTATCAATTCGTGTGTACACGTACACACACGTGGATATCCACACTTTCCACGGTGATCCAGCGGCGATGGCTCGTCCAAATCCCTATAGAGTTTCGCAGCGAACGCTTGCCTTCTCCATGTAGGAACCCATTATCAAAATGGGCTCATTTCTTTCTCGGCCCTGTCTCCACCCTCTTATTGGAATTTCTTTCCTGTCTTCAGTTATTCCCGTTCGCTCCTCCGTCCTTGTTCTTGCGAATCTCTGAAGAATTAGGTTGATCAATCGTCCTATTAATAATGGAGAGAAAGGAGAAACCTTCTCGGCGATTGCGGCCAATAATAGATGCAATGAATTCGGGCTTTTTCGCCGTAGGTAGACTGTATGAATGAACATGACTCTTTGATGGAACGATTAACCTTGGCGATATAAGAAACGTTTCGATAGGCAGACCTTGGCAGATGAAATGGGGAAAACGTATCGCGTTGGTAGATTGTCAGTGTCATATTTAACGATTAATAAACTTAACGATCGATTCTGCAAGGCAGTTCCAAGCATCGGTAACTGAATTTGGAATATTTATCGATAACTGTACTTGTAGAGAAACGGGACATGCGTGGAAACGAACGTTCGATAGAACGTGTCTTAACGGGGAGATAATAGAAAATCGAGCCTGGAAACCGTATTGATAAGTTTTATTTATTAAACAGCAAGCTTGTCGAATTTAATAAATCTTTCTTTCTCGGTAAAGCGAAAGATATTTTCCATGAATATTATTCATCGTCGCGACAATAAAACAGTCGACCAAGAGATAACCATTTATTAAGGTAAAAAATTCTCTTTATATATATATTTCATATCGCGTTAAAACACCAGCGAATCATTTTAGATCTTCTCCTGGACTTTCAGCGTTTCTCTGACCAGCGACGCGTTTGCGAGCATCTTCCCTACCCTCTTACCTATTTACTCTCTTCTTTGTAACGTACGAGAAATCGGCTACAGTTTACGCCTTTCATCTGCTGTATCTGTTCGCGTTGAAATAGGCACGACAAATATGATAAGACACGCTTCGTACTTAAGTCGCTAGTATCCGGAATACGATGTCCGAAAGATTCGAATTGTATTGAGAAATGATCCGATGCATAATTGCAATCGAAAGATCGCGATAAAAAAGAAAGAGGGAAGAAAATTGTTTGACGCAGCGTGGTAATTCAGTTTGCGGAATAATGGATCATTGCCCCAGCCGTAAGGCGCTGGTCAGTCCCTCATAAAGCATTCCAGCATCGTTCCGACAATCCCACAGGAATCCACCCCCGTTGCCTTCCGTTCTGCTTGGTCCCTCTGTCGACAAAAGACCCGGCTCGGGATCGACGGACTCGAATGCTCCATTTCACCAGTATCCTTTTTCTCCGTAGCAATTTCCTCTATCTTGACCACTCGAAAATAATACGATTAAACCGCTCGCGCATAAAATTGCATTTCGCGTAGATAGCCGGCCACACGAGGTTAAAAGTGCGTACACCATGTGGAATTCTGTGGTAGGTTTGCCCGGTGGTAGTTAGAACGAGAGACGTAACATCAATGATTAAACCGGCTGAAACTGCGGAAGAAACGAAGATGACGAGAACGAAATTGCTCGGAAACGAATTTAATACGTTAGGTTGTTGGGAACGTTTGTGTTGCTATTGTACATGGCTATGCAAATCTGTATTATAATAGATTGCCTGTGTTTTCTATTATTTGTTTCGTTTGTATCATTCTCGCAAAGTGTTATTTCTAATTAGAAAGACCAACGAAAATCGTGCAACGGTCAATAGAAAGACTCTGGTTTCTCGATAAGCAAGGGTATTCGAATGAAAAAATAGCTGAGCAATATCGGATCTCAGCTGAAACGATCGATATTCAGCAAGAATTTATCTTATCGCCCGTTTGTAATTTATTCGCAACGAATTAATTAAAAAATTAATTGCCAACACGTACGAATTTGTCGAGAAATAAATTGACGAATTGAGAAATTGATAAATATCCGTCCGATAAATGGTAAAAAACAAGTATATAAGATGCAAGTAAGAAATTAATAGTAAGAAACAAGTCGTACTATTTAATAAAATATTAATTTCACGTATTCGATACTTAATACACTTGACCTTACCTTACAAAATCTTACAATTTTCTCTTACCTCGAACCAATCTAACGCGTCTCTTATATGCAACAGAAGGTAAAGATATAATGAAGCAAAAAAATTATTCTTCCAATTAACGTAAACTCGAACGTAAGACAGGATGGGGAAAGCAAGGTTCTGGTTTCAAAAAGGAGCTCCCCTTTAAAGCAATTGGCGGTGTCTTAACAGAAGATGAAGCAAAGGTAGCCCGATTACGGGACATTCGAAGAGATATAGCCACTCGCTGGCCACTACACGACCGATCGAGGGTCGTTTCTACCCCCCGAACTCCTGAATAGCCTTCGAACCGTAACCCTCGTGGCCCCAACCCCATCATTCCGGATGCAACAGGTGATCCTTTCTCGATATCGGCCCCATATGCCGTGTTGCATCGCCTCCTCGATAGCTCTCACCAACGACCAATTCGCACTCCCTGTATTCCCGCTGATTCTCGTTTTTTTTTTTCTTTTTTTCTTCTTTTTTCCCTCCTTTTCTCCCCGTTCACAGAGAAAGGGTCGGTTTGTGCTTTCAATTTAGTTCGTCGTCGGTGCGTTAAAAAAGAATACACCTTGTTCAAATCCTCGGTAACTGTGTTAATTGAACCGCTGTCGCAATTTATCAGTCAGCAAGTAGGGATAGGTTAATTTCACAAACTTTTTTTTCACCTTTTCGATATTCGACGTCGCGATTAGTTTTATCGGGAGTTTAATAGCGGATATTAGGTTGCAGGTTTGACGTTCACAAATGTTCGATAAAAAATCGCTGTGATTCTCAAGCTCTAATGTTTCTTCCTTCTTTTTTTTCTTTTTGTTTTGTACAATTTTAATTAGAATAGTAATATAAAAAGAATAACGCCAGAAGATCACGATCTTCGTATCGTTGCTTTAGTCCTTTGTCGATCTGGACGATAAAACCAGACTGGTCTCGATTGCCACAGCCATCGGTCTACGTCAAAAGCACCAACCCTTTGTAGACACCCCTAGGCTCGAGAGACAAGATCGAGGAGGCGTTTGAATTAAAGATGGAAACGATAAAGCAACGAGAGGAAGAGGAACGATTCGAAACGGGCTTAAGTTTCTTCCAAAGAATAAGACGCGGAAAAAGTGCCAGGAAAATTACTGCGATCGTTCACTTAGCGTTTGCAATGTCAAAACGACCTTCGAATTGCAGAACCGATGATTCTCGAACGAATCTGGAACAATGAAATTATTCGGACGGAAACTGTAGTCAAAATTGAATTGTTCAACTTGTCGGATATCACGGTTAATTCCAATCGAATTTTCCTTTATACGGGAATTCACCGCGATTTAACACGAAGCACGGAAAGTTTTGCTCCGATCGATAAATTATAAATCTTCGACAGAAGCGATTAGAAGACGAAAGAAGAAAGGAAAGCCGCGTTGGAAGTGATTTATGCTCGGCGAGTCGAGGGTCGTTTCCCGAAGTCTGTTTCCGATACGAGGAGTCATTAATATTTTAATACGGCTGCCATTCGGCCACGGAGCAGGAAAAGAGGACCGAGATATCCTTGCAAAATCGAGATCTCAATAATTACGTCAGTCGCAGACGCGCCCTGCTTTTGATTCATAGCACAACAGGATCCTGGAACCGGCATAGGGGTGGGGGGAGCCAAGAAACCGTCTTTGGATAATCGGAATTCAATTAAACCATTAGCATCCGCGTTTCTCCGACAAGAAGAGAGCAAAGTGGATGAGGGCAGAGGAATTTAATGCGATGGAAGATCGAACTGCTAAAGAAACCAGTTAAGTAACAGCTTGAAAATTTCTTTTCTTTTCGTCGAACGACGTCTTTGATCCTTCGCCTAATCCGCAAGGATATTCTTCACTACGGATAATAATTTCGCTCGGATAATACAATCGACGAATTTACAGAAACGATTTAACGGCGGACGCTTTTTCGTGGCTCGTTGTAATCGCACTGCGCGACACGATCGAGAGGTCGCCTTTCTGGACGATTTTATTCGCATAAGCCAAGCAGATAGATTCGATACGAGTCACAAGAGAAGCGTATAGATTGACCACGTCAAATGACCGTTTTTGAAATTTCGTTTAGAATTTCTTATATACAACGTTACTGTATTGACTTTTCCTATGATACACATACAACCCATTTTTCAATATTCACAACTTTCTTTACTGTTTACTTTCCGAAAAAAATTGGCTAAAATCTCTTTCTATATTAAGGTACATATTACGTTCGAAGCGGTCGTTTCATCGCCCATGGTAGGATTATACATGAAATGCCGATAGGTTTGCTGTTAAGCAACGGATACAAAAATCGCAGTGTTATTCGCTCGTTTAAAAGTAGAATTTCCTCCAAGCATCGACCTATAAATGTTATAATATAAAGACGTATAAAACGTTCAAACGGAGATTTCCCATCGACGAAAGATGCTTGCATTACAATACATTGAAGACACGTATTTCTTATGTCTTTGCACCTTAGTCTAATAATCGTACAAATCGTCCTACATCCTCGTTAAGCTGCATAATTCTCTCGCAAGGCAAAACGACGTTGCTGCGCGTCGTTGATCGTCGTTTCCGTCCAAGATTAACCCACCCATAGCGGCTCGATTCCTTCGATTCGTCAAAGAACACCGGTGATACCATGGAATGCCGCAAAATGGAGGAACGTAAAGGTCTAAGCTGGCTGACGCACCGGCTGGGCAACATTTTTCTGCAACCCCACGTGTTTATACGTTTTCGTACGGTTAGGGGAGAAAGGTTTTGGCAAGCATCAATATACGTGGCACGAAATTCCAGGGAGAAAGCGAGAGAAGGCAAAACGGCACGGACGATCGAAAGTGATACACAGAAAGACAAAGAACGTCGAGGAGGGAAGCAAGAGAAGGAGACATCCTACGAGGGTGTATCCTTTTGCCAGCCACCATTCATCATTCTTGATGTCGGATCCGATTCTCATATTGTACCTCCATACGTGGATAGATAGATTTCTGTCGTCTCTGACGAACATGAAACGCATTCATGCATTCAACGCAGGTTCTTTTTGGGCTGATGTAATAGATCGGCAGGACGCAAATCGAAGATACTTTTTTCGCTGTCACTCGAGCGGGTGATGCGAAGTGGCTTACCGATTTCCTCCGGATTTTCTTCTCTTTTTTTGCTTGGGATTATTGCGTATTCTCTGTCCGGTGAAAGGAAATTCTTCTTGTCGTTAAAACCTACAAAAGAAGTACGTGACGGGCGTACATTTTATGGATGAAATCAGATTATGCCATCTGAGAATTTATCAATATTAGGGTAAATTATAAGTTTTTGTATTATTTTTTATATATAATTCAATATATTAATTTTCGTTAGTTAGATGAATCTTGTCCTCGCTCCGTTATTATTATCATTCTTTTTTTTAATAAATCGACAAAATAAGATTCTACTCAGTTTTCTCTTATATAGAAATTTATAAATTATATAGAAATTCGATACATTAATTTTCGTCAGTTGGATGAATCTTGTCCTCGCTCCATTATTATTATCATTCTTTTTTTTAATAAATCGACAAAATAAGATTCTGCTCAGTTTTTTCTTATATAGAAATTCGATACATTAATTTTCGTCAGTTGGATGAATCTTGTCCTCGCTCCATTATTATTATCATTCTTTTTTTTTATAAATCGACAAAATAAGATTCTGCTCAGTTTTTTCTTACATAGAAACAGGCAATCGAATAATTTCAATAGTCGAATAATTTTTAGTTGTAGTTCCAGTAATATTTCAAAGATTTATATTTCATATATGACGTTTAGCATCAAGATACGCGTGACTAAAAATTGGAGTTCGTTTACCCGAAAGTACTTCACTGTAACAAAAGGACGACGTTCGAATTTTCCAATTTTATATTTCCAATACCTGGTCCGGTTACAATTAATTTTAGAAGGAAGGGAAGATCGTTTTTATGCGTGATACCGCGACACTTATCCCAGTGAAAATAGCGAGGCGGACTGATTTGAATTTCACGAGGCTGCGAACGGCTTCGAAATTGAGATATTGAAGGGAGGGTCTACGATTTAAATTACGCAGCCTATCTGTACATAATTTATATCCTTGTTTTCTCGGCGCGTCCTGCGGAAAATCCGCGCCTCGCTGGGTACAGCGTCTCAATTTAAATTATCCTGAATAATTCTCGCAATATCCGATCTTTATGGCTCGGAAAATGCGGCCGTCTTTCCGCAGCCTATAACGACACGATTTCCGCCACGACATAATGGTTTTCGTGGTTTAGCGCCCCGGTGTTCTCCGAATCACGAATCGCTATCAAAATCGGTCTTTCTAGAGCTCGATTGTTTACGCACAGAATTCAAATTAAAACAAAAAAATAAAGATTATTCTATTACACCTAGCTATAACGATCGTACAGAATGAAATGGTTTTTCGTTCGTAATTTTCGAATAAAATTACATCCTATCGATAATGAACGAACGTCGTTCAGCGATTTACCAAACAATCGTCTAATTCCAAAATTGACCGAATCGTCAAATCGAAAGCATCGGCAATCCCGTAAACGAAAACCATCTCGACGATCGTAAATCGATGCGCGTTTACACGTTATCGAAGAAGAAGCTAGGAATATCGATAAGAAAGGAATGGTGGGATAAACCACAGGGGAGTAGTTCGCACAGTCCCGATGGTGCAACCGAACCAGAGATTCGAGCCTGAAGTTGGGATGTGTCTTTGATTAACGACCGCGACACTAGATATATATATACATATATATATAGAGAGAGAGAGAGAAAGTACGTACCGATCAAAGCCCTCAGACGCACTCGCTAGCACCCCGCTAACAATAAGAAATATCACGTTGGGTAATTTATTATCAATAGCAAAAAACGTGAGCGGCACATCCGCCGGGACGAAGGGCGCCACTGTCTTCAACCAAACGGTTTCACCGGCCACAGCATTACGAATGGCTCCTATTTATTAGGTGTATGACGATCGTCTACCCCTCAACCAGCTCTATCCGCGATCGATTCCCTCCTCGAACCGATAAACTGATCGTACTTTGAAAATTACCTCGATCCGAACGGAGTTTTTCTTCTCGTCGCAATGACATCCTCTTCAAACTTTATCAAACCGCTACTACACTCGACGTAACTGATTTTTCCATATATAGAAACCGAATAACAATCGAACCGAAAACCTGATGCTTTTGTCTACTCGCAGAATCTATATTTTAATAAATAATGGGTCTCAAAGAAGGAATACTTTCTTCCAATGTGACGATTCTCTCTTCAAACGATATCAATCGAATCATTACCGAACCGTTTCACTTATTTCGAATAATGTCTCATTTTCTTCGCGATTTACGTCGCCATAAACTGTTCGTAAGAAGAGAGAAAAGATTCGTCCAATATTCGTCGCAACAACTCTCTCTCTCTCTCTCTCTCTCTCTCTCTCTCTCTCTCTTTCTTCGAACATTATCGATCAAAACAATGTTCACGTACGGTATCCAAATCCAGTAGCATATACGTATATTTGCCATTTAAATACATACACGTTGGCTGACGGTATTTTGCCATCCGATAAGGTTCCATCCGTCAACGGAATATTACATTTCCCGGTAAACCAATGATATATCAGCGTTCTCCCGGCACAACGAGCCTCGGGGAAAGACACGCTCTCTCCGGTCCAACGGGTGACGTGCCTTCAACCTTGTTCTGGAATCCCAAAGAAAACGAGCCGGGCACGAGATTACATATCGCGGAGAATTTATATTTTAAATCGAGTCACATTAGGAGGCAACGTTCAGACGTTCTCTCTGCCAGCCGGAAGAGAATGCGCGCGAGCTTGCTTTCCTCGCGTCCCATCAAATGTATGTAATAACGTAATAAATAGCCACTTTACGCGCTAGCCACCGTTGCGACATTCTTGTCGAGGGCGCATTATGCTTAATGTTTGACGCCGCCTCCATTTAACGCCCGTGTCACACATCTCCGTAACACACGCGCGCGCCTTCTCCCCAACCATTTCCTCCTTCTCTTCTCTTTTCCGCGTAATCCTTTTGTATTTGGATTTCGGATTCCAAGGACGCGGAGGATGGATACGTTGGACGATTCGTTTAATCGCCTTCCTCTGAATGGAACCGTGATTTTCCTGCGAGTTTCGCGTTGTTTCAAGAATAAAGGCCACTGTGATTGATGGTACCTTGTTCTGGTAGGAAGATTCTCGTAGTTTTCAATGTCAACGACGCTCCAGCCTTTGGATATTCCTCCTTTCTTCTCGTTCTAAGAGAGACTATCCTTTCGTTGATGTAGACTCGATCGAGCAACGTACTATTTTTCAAGAATGTCAAGAATCGTGTTCGTCTTCGACGGTACCCAGCAAGCACGATTTTCCAAGAATTATCGAGGTCGCTGTAAGAGTTTCGAGATCGCACAACTCCGTGGCAACTTGGATTCTTTCATGGAAAAAGTAAAACGTTCCGGCTCTTTCCGCGTATCTTCAGTTGCGATTAGATTAGATTAAAATCGAACACTACGGACATAAATGATTATTATAGAAGCCTACAGTTTGTAGGTTTTGCGAGAAGCTACGTCGATCAGCTTGATAAATTAAAACGTACGAAAAGTGTTTACCTCCGAATTTACTATCGTTTCGGTCGTCTTCTCGCGTTGAACGAATTTACGCAAACAAGCCGTTCGTTTCTCGAGAATCGAACATTGATCGCGTACTTATGCAACGAGGTTTAGAAATTCAGGAAAGTTGATCTGGTCGGTGCAAGAGACTCGAGAAATTAGACGCATGGTTTTACCAGCATCTTGAATACTTCGAACATTATTGCCAAGTTCTAATACTCGACCATAAGCGAACAGCATCCCCGATCAGTTAATTTAGCGATTCATCCGAACTACAGTTACAGTTTAAGCACCGCGTTGAACAGAGGCAGACAACGCGGGATAACTGCGTTAACTTGGCCCAACTAATTGACTAGCCCGGAGTTTTCCTATGTAAATGTTTGCAAAACTTGTTCTCAAGCAGCTTATACCGGTGACAACTTTTAATCAGTTCCGGTAACGAATTCCACTGTGCTGGCAGCCGCGATGAAACTCTTATAACCGAGGCGAAAAGGAAAAACGAAAGAGTAGAATAGGAAAATAAAAAGTGGAAGAGAGAGCGAAAGCAAAGTTGCGGAACGTGGAATATATCGAGGCAAAGGGAAATATACGAAGCACGTTTAAGGATGAAAGTTTAGCCAGTTTGGTGAAAGCTGTCGTAAATGTTTCATAAGAAGGACAAAGAAATGGACAAAAGGACGGTCGTCTCGCGTCATAGCGTGGAAAACCTGACGAATCGAAGGTTCGTTTACACGTCGACGAATCGGATGCGAAACAATCTCGACGAACGCTCGTGAAACATTCGCCGTGAAGTATTTTTCGTTCGTCGGCCTTCGAAACCTTTAAAAATCCAAGAATGTCGCGTGTAATTTGCTCGATTATAGTATTATCGCCAATATTGCTATACATAAAAGCTTTGTTCTTCCGGCTGTAAGAATCGTTTCGCGGATCTCGAAACTTCATTCCCGCGATAGCAACTTGTACGCTTCTAATGTCGAGAATTTCAAAAGCAGAATTTTGTTAAATTGGCGGTAAAGGAAGAAGCTGATGTCCTTGGTCGATCGCGGGTTCTTTCAAGTGGCCGATCGTTTTCGAGAAACGAGCTCGCCTGGACAAACGAAAATCGTCGAACGACGAAAGGGGAAAGGCAATTTGAAGGAGCGCCGCAGACGCAAATGCGTGGAAAGCTCTTCGATCGGCAAGCAACAACGAGAACGAGTATTTTTCGGTCACAAAAGCTTGCACGGTCCGCTTATAAAAGCTCGAACCGTAGTGGGGTGACAAGTACAATGTCTCGTCGTCGGGCAACCTCGCCGAATTTTTACTCCGACCATCAGAACTCACCCTTCCTTTTTTCTTTTTTTTTTTTCTTTTTTTTTGCATCGTCTGCCTGAGCCACCCCCGTCGCCCCTTTCGGCCACAGACTGCGTCGCCTCCATTCAATTTGCCAGGTTATTTTTCACCGTAGGCTGTACTTAACGGGCCGTGCGTTTACGTGGTCCACGATTTTTCAGCGATGCAACACGCATCACGTGCATTCAGTCTGGACACTCGTCCGACGAGAAGATATCATCAGTTGGAACGATCCTCTGACGTAAAACGGCAGGAACACCGAACGATACTTGCTACTGCAACTCGAGCTCCGCGTATCGTATCGAACTCGCGATGCTACTACTGTTCGTTTATTCTAATATCATTATAGAAGATAGTTGATCAAGAAGATAGATAGTTGATGTAGATTCGTAAGAGTCGAATTATCCTTTATCTTATCTATTCGTGCAATATATTAATTATTATGCACGTGTGTAATATTTTTCTCTACGCTATTCGCTATTATCGATCATTATCCCTTTTAAGGGTCATAGTATTATTCGTTATTTCGCTTTTCTCACTCTCGCGATCTTTCATTACCAAAAGACAAATCGCTGATTCCTCTCCCTACGACTTCCATCCGTTTCTTAAGGTGAAAACTTGATCAACACGAAAGACGTTCCTATCTATTCAACGAGGCTACGATAGAACCTCGCCTATTCGAACGGAATTTCAATCAATGCCTGATTAAACGAACTGCCGATCGAATCCACTTACTTGAACATGAATTGCTGCGATGTGATATATGAGCGAAAAGTCACGGTTAATGATGAGAATCAGTACTCGTGTGCCATATGAACTCCAATCGTGCGAATTATTCGTTATAATGGACACGTATAGGATAATTAATTAGTTACGCGAACTACAAACTCTACCGTAGTAGTTTGTACGAGTTGTGTGTTTTCTTCTCGTCGTACCTCTTACAGCCAGAAAATTTGACCCTGTCGCACGGGCTGCCGAAATGAAGGCGCGCTAAGGATACGCGCGCGCGTGTCCGCTGGTAAATGCACGTGCGCGCGGAACTCGCGAAATATTTTACAATTACTGCGAAATCCATTAAGGTAAACCGAAACAACGTCGCGTACGAAAGGCCCTCCAAGCTACACGGTCTACGTGTGAACACGGAGCGCCAGAAATTCAGGATGCACCGGCAACTTCTTGCCAAGTTATACGGTCTCCTGTTCGTCCTTGTAGTAAAGCAAATGGAGGTGGTCGCCGGAACACGCCCCGCGCAACCTCGCTTATTTATTTATTTATTTCGAGACGCCGTGGACGCGCCTATAAACTTCATTTTCTGGCTCGCTGCTGCGCTTCTGCGAACGAAACTTCAACGATCCTATTATCTATCTGCACTGATTATGTCGTCGCTCTCGTGACTATACAACTCGCGATTATCGCCGTTTCGCGATTCACGCTGCGTTGTATTTTTTTTTTTTTTTTTTTTTTTTTTTTTTTTTTTTTTTTTTTTTTTTTTTTTTTTTTTTTTTTTTTT
>JACXII010000009.1:2234610-2299530 GCA_014737395.1 Bombus waltoni | reverse complement strand
AATGCTCCTTCGTTTTTCACTAGAGCGACGTTATCAATTCGAATATTCAAATGTCGGCTGATCGCTGCGCTATTTTCCAAAAGTATTATTACTCTGAGTTTTTGACGCAAGTTACACGATCGTACAAAGGCTGGCTCGTTCTTCGTCTTCGACACTGGTATCGCTAAGAGAAGATTTAGTATGTTTACTAATATTATATTTACTTTAGTATTATTTAGTAACATTTACGATATTAAATATTTTTCGCTATTACATATTTCGCTAAGCTGAGCGTTCTTCTTCGTTCCGTCTTAAAGTACTCGCGGATTACTCGACTGTCCTTAACGTACAACAAATTATACCAAAGAGTAGAATCAGGAGAAACTCTAACGTTTCCATTGTGTTAACATAGCAGGTTTCGCGTCAAATTCGTACACCGTTTCTTTGTTTCGACTCTTTCCGTGAAGCGGAAAAGCAAGCTGGGCGCGTCGTATTATTGGCATCCAATCGCGAACATCGCGTAGCGATAAAAATCCATTTTATATCGTCAAAAGCACATAGTTCGTACAGTCTTTCAGCGAAAACCGTAATCGTGATCTTTTGCTCGGGCCATCGGTAACACGTTGCACGTAAAATCAGCGTGTTAACGATCGCGATTCAAGAGATTTTCCTACGATAGCATCCAAAATGAAACTCAGCCTGATAATAATATCTAGCACTGGCGCAACGCCGGGAGAAAGTCTGGAAAGGAGGGTTGGGGACAGGCTAAGATACGACATTCGTGCTGTGGTTTTAACTCCCTGTTATGAGATTGCCAGATTCAAGGGAACTCTATCTGTTCGTACGTGTGCTCGTTGGATGGTCGTGAGAATGCACGCGTACTTGTGCCTACCTGAGCATGTATTACAAGGAAACATGGGCCTGAAACACGCACCCTTCGAAATCACACGGAGTCGCGCCCTGGAAACTAACTGCAGGAAATACCAAGGGTCGTCTGACATCCGAAAGATACAGAGATAAACTCGTTGTGCGGCCTACGAGGTACGGGAACGTGTGTGTCTGTAACCCACGTCTCCGCGCTTTCTCCGTGTATTCGCGGATGAATGGTACGTTAGCTAGATAGCGTACACTCGGCTTAAACACCCGAGCATCCAACCAGGAAAACTTTCGTTTCGGCTAACGTTTCAATGCTCCCCCCAAAAACCAACAATTTTTCGCTTAACCAACGCGTCTTTGTGTTCGACGCTTAGGAGTTGGCGTTATCTAGCTACGCGAGACGCGTGCTAACGTAGCACGATCCATGGTGATTTAACCCTTTTGTCCGGAGTTTTCCACGGGTATAGGCAAAGAAGTTGCACTCGATTATGCATTCTTTATCGCGGCGCGAAAAACAGCGAACGTTAGTTACTCGTGGTCGTTTCAAGTCTCGAGTTTTGTAGAAGCTACGTCTTCGGTAGCTAGTTCGATCGAAGGATCCGAGTACGGTAGATTCCTTTTCTGACTGGATCATATCGGATCGAGTGTATGACTGAATAAATATATGATTGGTGATTTAACCCTTTTGTTCGGAGTTTTCCACGGGTATAGGCAAAGAAGTTGCACTCGATTATGCATTCTTTATCGCGGCGCGAAAAACAGCGAACGTTAGTTACTCGTGGTCGTTTCAAGTCTCAAGTTTTGTAGAAGCTACGTCTTCGGTAGCTAGATCGATCGAAGGATCCGAGTACGGTAGATTCCTTTTCTGACTGGATCATATCGGACCGAGTGTATGACTGAATAGATAAGTGCCTATTTAATACTAAAATACACGTCATTTTGAATGCATTATTACGAATATATTCCACACTACGTTGGACAGAAACGTTGGAAGAAAATACTATTGGAGAGATCTAGAGATGGATAGGGAGCTACAGGAGATCGGGGCAGACATTGTCAAGCACAGACAGGATGATTCTACTTACTGCGTGCAAATGTTAAGATCAAGCAGAGGTTACCGAGTACAAACAAGAACACATGTTCATATTGAAAAACCTACTAGTTTTAAAATACTAGTTAAAGATAGATAAAAATATGAATTTACTTGGGCCAGATATATATCTGGAAGAAACTACTGTACGTGGTTCAAGTTTTCTTTAAAGAGGCATTTCACGTCCACCAAGTTGATGCAATATCGAATGGAAAAGAACGCAGAGGAAGCGAGGAGAGATTCGAGAGAATCTGCGGGAATAAAAGGGAAATGTATGGAAGGAAAGATCTAATTTGTTCCTGTCGGGTCTGTTTTCGGTTTGGGTGGTGGTTACGGCAGTGGGAGGGGATGGTCGACGAGGCGAAATTAATATTCATAAGCGTCCAAAAAGGTCTCCAGGGCGGGGTCAACTTACATGTATCTTTCGCTACTGACCCTGGCTACCGAGGCGATAACGGTCAGGAATTAAAATACTACCCAGGCCAGGTTTTAACCCTTCTTCGTTGTTCGAGATACGCGTACGGATACACCATGGTGCAGGTCCCCGCGACTGTCTGATTTCGTTTCTTGAAACTCGCCCGGCTCTACCCATCTCGCTATGATCCTCCACGCTTTCCATTCTTGTTCCTCGAAATGTAAATCCGCACTAAATGCGCCACCAGGGAGAACAATCGTGGCCGTTGCAAATTGGTTCCGAGAACCGTGAGTTTCAACTTTTCGGCGCTGGCGAAGAACTACAGCATCTCGCAGTTCACCGTAAACCGTGGTTTAGTCTCACGGTTAGACTTTACGCATCGTTTTTGTTACACGTAGCAACGTTGCGTCGGAAGAAGTCCGCGGCGTTCTCAGGACAAAGGCGAGACATCCTCGAGACGATAAATGCTTTGAAATCCGGATCAAATTGCTTTGTTACAACGTAACGATGAAATTCTTCGGATAGTCGAACGATCGAAATTATTCCAAGACAAATCGATCGACTTTGGCGAAATAACGAACGCGCCAAGCGTTATGCTGTAACGAAACAGCTTGGTGATCGATGAACTTGTACCATCTATAACTGGAGACAATCCGGAAGCCATTCTTAACCGAAAGGCAAGAAGAATTGTGCATCGACGAGTAAATGGATTCTTTGCTATTGGAATTGACAAAGAACGACCGAGATATTTACTGGCAATGATCATTCCTCTCTTCGCGTTTCACAAATTACTTGGAAGGGAAGGAAAACGATCAACGACCAACTCCGGGAACAGATTCGCAGATGCGGTAACGCTCAAGAATGATCTTCGGACTAACAGAAAGAATTAATCCTCTCGATATGTAACGTATCTAGCCGAGCATCTAGGAGAATACGACCGCAAATATCATTAATCGACCGAGTCGTTAAAGCGACATGACATAGGCAGACCAACGAGGACGTCTCGAAGACACAGGCGAAGGTGGATGAGCTGGCACTTCCTGGCGGTATACAATTAGTCGTCGAGTATTAATCCTGCTCGGTAGCCGTTACCCGACAGGATATTATGGTCCCGCAGGCAGTAACAATGAGGATTATATGAGGGAAAACGCTTCGATAGCGTTTCTAATACAAGCTGTAGCCAAGGTGGTGGTAGTTACACACAGGGCGAGGCTTCGTTCTCGTAAACGTTCGCCCACGAACTGACTTAACTTGCCTGGCAATAATAAAATGATATAGGAGGCGAAATATGCATTTAAATTATCGCCCCGCGATAATAATTTGCATACCGCCGCGGCACCTCTCTCTACACCACTTCGATGCCGCCGGTTCGCTTAGTTTAGCCCCGTTTAATTTAAATAATACTTCTCAGCGCGGGGAGCACAGCTCTGCCAAGATATACATAAAATCGCCATAACATTGTAAATTATAACTGATACGGCTTATATCGTGAGAAGGGAGAGAGAAAGGGAAAGAGATAGGCGAGAGACTCTTCTTCTCCTTCGCCTCCTTTCTCTCGTCCTTCTAAGTTACTGCCATACCATCTTCGTTTCTCAGTGACGTGCTGCCCCGCGTCCACAACGCTTCTTAACGATTACGACACCTGCGATGATTTTAATCGATTGAATCGCCACGCGTGAAATTCCGCCAATCTTGCAATTACATCTTTTTTTATTTATTTATTTATTTATTTATTTATTTTATTCTGCGCTTTTACAGTTTGTCCAACGGGACATTTGCTAAATTTTTATATCATTGTTGCGAAATAGCATGTGGGTGGTTAACTCCAGCGGGATACCATCTTCCAGATTGTCCATTTTATTTCTTTAGCGAGGTCAGTGGCATGCTTTTTTCTTGGTCTTCTTTCTATCAGGTTGTTCGGAAAGTTTCTTTCCTTTTGTAAGGAAATAATAGATGCACCACCTCTTTTCGTTTTATATTATTTTGTCCAATCGTCTACGATCTATTTTCTTCTATTTCTATTATTACGATCGTCATACGTGATTCGACAAAAATAATAGAAAACGGAGTATGTGGTGCGTCCATTATTTCCTTACGATACGAAAGAAACTTTTCGGACAACCAAATACGTGAGTTTTGCTCGTTTCAGCAGCCAGCTTGTTTAGGAGTGTTGCCATCCTTTCCTTGTATTTTCTTACGTATCTACCGATTTCTTCCTTCTTGCGATCACATCCGTACGCGTTCAGCCAACTGCATTAACGTATTTGTTCAGACTCGTTCACGTTCTCTGTATCCGTGCGTAGCGTTCTATCAAAAACAGATACGGTCAGTGGCTGAATGAGTTTCGTTCCAGACGCGCGAAAACAGCTCTAAAATTTGGCCGTTGAAAACAAGCTTCTGTATCGTATCCGATATCTCGGTAATTATTAGATTCAGAAGAATGGTTTAAACGTGGCTGTCGCTTGCTTTTCGTGCAACGATTTACGCTTTCGCGTCTCTAAATTTCTCAGTTTATCGATATCGAACTGGCTGAAAACGATCCTATCAAAAACACGCGACAGTGCACGGTATAGAAATATCTAAACACGTAGATATTGAATTATAGCTACGACAACTCTGTACGTGTTATTTCCTAATATCCGTTTCCCGCGTTGTAAAAAAAGGCCGTATACTTTGGTAAGAAAACTTGCTCGGGACTTGGCGATATTTTATCGCCAGTGCGCAATAAGTATGCCATGATGATTCCAATAAGCTAACGAAGGGAATTCCGAATTTAAACGCGGCCATAATTCTAACGGTAACGACGCAATAAAATTCCATATATCTGGTATCAATAAAGGGAGCATATTTGTCATTTCTAGCCGCGGTTACACGCGGCAGACCGTTTATCCACCGACGAAATCATCCGAACAGCTATTTCGGATGCTAATAACAATCGTAAGTCATTTTCGCGCCGAGAGAAAGCGTTTCTCGTTTCGCGTCGATTACTTTCGCCAGCCAAGCTGGAGCTCGAGAGACGCGGTACGAAAAGAAAATTAATAATCGCCACCATCGGTTCGAAGAAATTCGAATTCTATGTTAATCAAATGACATTCTGCCCACCATCTATGGAACGTAATATGAACGTGATCTTCTGCGTTGGACGTTGGAACACCGTCACTTATTTTTATATCTATCGCGAACGGGGAAAAAATATGCGACCATTGGCTGGCATTTTATTTCAAACAAGTCGTTTCAGTCGTTATTGAATGAAATTTGATTGATTATTGATTGCAGGTTGATAAATAAATCGTTTCATCTTTGGGAATTTTCCTGAGACAACCTGAGACAATGTTTCGCAAACATTTTTGATACTTTGTTATATTTTTACGCCAATTCTTTTTATCGATATCGTAAGAACGATCAGTCCAAAACCGCGACTCTGATCGAGCTCGTCCTAGTTGTTCCAAAGGAACGACGCAGAGTTTTACTTTGTACCATGATAAATAACGCGAACAAATGATATTCGACAAAGTGGAATTTTTCCAACTTCAAAGACTATTCGACTGGTGAAAATGTACTCGAAGAGTTGAGCCGAAAGTAATAGACGATTCCACGCGACAAGGGATGCTGTGAAAAAAATAACAGACGACACTGTGCCACGTGATTCACATTGTCGACACACGTACGAGCTTCGTATTACGTTTCTACGATCAAAACGACGATTCTCTTGCACTATGAATGAATGCTAAGCGAACGCAAGATGCGTCATCGGTTTCGAACGGGTCAAACCGTAATACGAAAGTCCGACAAAGATATGTATTTCATCACGAGAAAGAGCATGAGAAAGTGCAAGCTCGTTGATGGAGCCAGAGAGCTAGCCTGTGGTGGCGGTCCATCGTCGTGCCAGCCTGACCGCGCAATTCCGCAAAGTATGCAGATCTAAGAATTCAAATGGCCGCCCTATAGCGGCCGTAAAATAGCGGACAATCGCGCTCGTAAACCACTATATTAAAATTCTATATCATCCCCTCATA
Organism: Bombus waltoni; assembly: GCA_014737395.1. Taxonomy (NCBI): domain Eukaryota; kingdom Metazoa; phylum Arthropoda; class Insecta; order Hymenoptera; family Apidae; genus Bombus; species Bombus waltoni. The sequence continues at coordinate 2,293,154 of JACXII010000009.1, read as the reverse complement.
GCCGGACCACCACCGATGATATCATTCCTCCGTGCTACTGCTCCGAGTCCTTTCGTTCCTCTCCGGTATCCGAGCTGATGTCCGTCCGGCATAACCTTCCCACCTACCGATCTTTACATTGTACGGAGTTTGCGAGCATTCGTTCACGTTTATGCTTATACCGCGCTCATGCGTGCGTACATTGGCGCCTCGTGGCTGCTCTGGATACTTTCACCCAGGCATAAACCACGTATCCACGTACGAAGATACGTACGTAGGATACGTACAATACAGTGGCCACGAAAAGTATTTGCACGGCACTGTATTCATTGTTGCATTTATATACCGGTTAATTGGATCCGACTATAGCAATTTCGTCTCGTTTGGTAGTTTCGCTCGTCGAAACGCTTGTACCGCTTACGTTGAACGAGCATTGTAAACGAGTTAATAATTACGAAAGGTTTTGAATTTCGAGGTTTCGATCTTTCCTTTTCTTTTGTTTATCTTCTTTTTTAGCAGTTTTTACGCACTCGATACGTTCGTTCTTCGCGGACGAAAGACCTGTTTTATCACCTTCTCGTCTCACCGACTTTTATATTCCTTTTATATCGTGACCATTCGTCAGGCGTGGACATTCTCCTTTATGTATCTGTCTGTCGCGTAGAGGAACATTGACGCCAAGATTCTTGATCGTTGGGCGCAGTAGTAGTAGATAGTCACGCATCTGCTCGGACAGAAGTCACGTTAGAAACGTACAAATACAGGAATATTTGATATGCAAACTGAAACTTTTGCCGCGAGCGAGCAGTTCCGCTAACGTTTAAACCGCGACAAGCGTAAAGACATATCGTTGAAGCGTAACAAGAAACCGTCGGATTTTGGTGGAATGAAAAAGGGGGATATGGCAATGCCGCGTAGCCATAACGCGAGCCAGTCGGCCGAGCAAAGATGGCAAACGAGGACCTTAGCCGAATAATGCAAAACAAACCTCATTTGAGATATAGTCTGGCATTTGTCCATATTAAGGTGTGCTACTAGGGTGCCGCGGCGTTTTCGTTTCAGCCGTATGTATGCGTGGGCGTACGCTTTGAAATTATATAGCGAGAGCATCAGTCGTCGTTAGTCAGCTCATGCCGCATTCCGTTGTTAACTATGTGTATCTTGAGCACCCGTTACGTAGCCATTTATCAGTGAGTTCCTTCATACGCGTTATTTTCCACGTTAAGATGCACAGCTTCACAGGCGATATTTCACCCCGCGCTGACATATCGTCTCTGAATTCGCCGCTTTGTCGCTTTCCAGAAATCGAAAAAATTTCCCTTTACGAATATTCTCCGTATTTGCGGAAGACGTAGCTGCGATATTTTTCCTTTAGTTCTTTTTTCGAATAAAATTTCACTCCTTATTCGCACGCGTAAAGAGAAGATATATGGCAATATCGCAATTTTCGCACGATTGAAAAATTTATTTTCTTCCAAAGGAAATCTTAATTTCTCAGTTGTACGAAGCTGCATTGCTGGAAACGTGATTTTCACTGTCCGGAAACTGAGACAGCCGATCTATCGTCCGTGCAACAGTTGCAATTAAACGGAGAATATTGTTACGTATTCGACCGAGTAAGGAAATTCCGACTCGTCATTGTCTCGCAGCCAGACTTTCGTCGTAAGCGACACACGCAACTTTATATTAAGCCTAAGTTCTAAACTAATAAGACAACAACCACGGTAGGACGATCAGCCAGAACCGGAAGGGGTAGAGCGACGCGAGAAGGGTTCAAGTTTAGCTGCGAGGCTACGAAGCGGGTCACCGATTACGACGTTGATCGTTTATGAGAGAGAACCAAATTGGATAAGTTCAAGCAGCTTCTTCGCTCTGACTACTTAGACCATTACTCTCCAAGAATTTCAATTAGGCATGATTTTCGAATTTACAAATCCTCCAGGCATTTTGAACGAGCTACAAGACCTTGTTACGAGACTACAAGATACGTTAACCCTTTGCGCACTTCTATATCGAACTATTCGCAGGCAAGAGTTTCGTTTCGAACAACACGAGCAACGACTTTTCACGTTACATGTACGCAAAAGGTGAAATCACAGGGATCGTAAGTATATTTGGCAAATAAATATCTCGTACGTAGCAGCGACTTAGCGATAAAACAAACAAGATCGTAGATACGAGTTCTCGATGTTACACGGCTCGGCTCATTGTTCGCAATTCGATGCAAAATTTGAAGAATCGTGCGTGGAGAGCCCTAACTCAGACGCGAAGCTTACAACTTGAAACTTGTCGATTTACCGATGTTCTTAGCAAACGCGTTATTATTAACGATAGATGGACGTATTCTCCTGAGACGATAAATTCCCTTTAGCCACGCTGAAAATTATTCGCGTGGCCGGTATATCACCGATTCTGAAGCCGACTTATCGGATCGCTAGTTGGCTAATCCTCGACAAAATGGAATAAGACAATCCACTCGAGGCGACAGTCGACGTCGCAGGAGGACAGGAAGCAACACCCGGTATACGCGTGGTTTTCAGAGAGAAAGAGGTGGAGGGAGGCCCGTTAGGTGGTCGACGTCGGGCGTAAATTTGCATTGAACGAAATGAGGCGCTATGGGGCATTCCAGTCCGAAGTTAATAGCTTCCCAACGATTAACTGTATCCCTCCACCCACCGTGTCTACCCGGCCTCTTCCTCTCTTTCCCCATGGCCGTTCATTCGACGCGTCGTGCCTGTTCATTCTGTCCCTCTTCTTCGAACCTTCCCTCCCACCCCTTTCATCCTCTGCCTTCTCTTCCTCCGCGTTCGTCCTTCTTCCCCTCGCATCGCCCTCGTCACATCGTACTTACCTATATCGTCCCTTCTAATAATATATGTTCCAAAGGTTGCGAAATAACTGACTTCGAGCCGAGTCACCCTATCTAATCGATGATCCCTTGTTTCTCTATATTAAAATCGTCTCGTCGCATTTCTCTCTCTCTCTCTCTCTCTCTCTCTCTGTCTTTCTCCCTCTCTGTCTCTCATTAGATCGTGGAATTTCTTTGATGAAACTTCGATCAGAGGATTTTTTTTAATAGAAACGTAGGAATAGAACGTTTGACGTTACAAGATGTTCAAGAATCGCGTGCAGTTAGTGTAGGTGCGAAAGGCGGTGCCTACCGCGGCCACAGCCAATAGTTTCCAGGCACGGAAAGGCGCCACGGGGGTTATAGGGCATAATTTAGTGGACAGTTTGATATACAAACAATCTTTAATGAAATTCTTGGTGTTCATTAATAACGCATTACAGCCTCGTGCGACACTGCCGCCGGTGTCGGCATCGGTACCCGGGAATCCCGTACCCTCACCCCTTTTACTCCTCATACTCCGTTTTCCTAGCCACCCTCCTCCTCTCCTCCATCGTGATGTCCTCCGACACCCTTTATCCACCCTACTTTCTACCCATCTTTCCTCTCTTTTTGCTCCCAAGCTTGACACGTTCCGTCTCTACGCAACGAGTTTCGCTCGTTTCTAAGCGAATGAATTGAATTAAGCGCGCGGTCTATAGCCGCAAATTTAGGCAAAGTGCTAATAACAATCTGTCGTGCGATATCTGTTATCAAATAAATATCGTATCGTAGATGATGTTCCATATGTATCGAGCTTATATTACAGTGCACAAGTATGTTGACGGTTTAATGGATTTGCAACTTGAAGATAGAGAGGTTTTCAAATGACATGAGAGTTCCACTGTCTCTTACGATCGCGCTGATTTTATCGTTAGCATGGAAGGATCTGATATCTTGTTACCTGTGACGATCATAAAAATATCCTCGCATATTTGTTATTACCGAAATACTTATTGCTATTATAATCGAATTACATCCTGTCAAACGTGAACAAATATCAGGATACAGTTTCCAACAGTATCTCCTTCCTTTAACGCTAAATTCAACTGGCCGTTTTTGAAATTTCGTTTAGAATTTCTTGTATACAACTTTTCTTATAATATATATACAACCCATTTTTCAATATTCACAACTTTCTTTATTGTTTACTTTCCGAAAAAAAAATTGGCTAAAATCTCTTTCTATATTAAGATACATATTTTTCCTTTTTTGAAGCGGTCGTTCGACCGCTCGTGGTAGGATTATAGGTATACATGAAATGTCGGTAGGTTTAGCGTTAAACGCAATTTACGTACACTCCGTGTACATTTGTTCACGGTTTGTTGCTGATCATCCGTGTTAGAGAATTACCACTTCGTACAAACCTCGTGCGTATCTCCCGTCGATCGATCGCAAACGATACAGCGGGTTAAGTAAGAAACGCGGGAATCCAAACAAAATGACACGCGATTAATTTCTCGCCACCGATGGGACAGTGACGAAGGCTAATAGGATTTCCGGTGCAACGGTGAAACAGCAGTTCGTTTCGGGCTGGACGATACCGCCGGCTACGGTTAATGAATCGACGTAATCAGGGGGATGGGCGTTCGGGGGTAGGTCGAGCAACGAATGACAATCGAGTTTTGTATTAATGTCCGACTATGCCGCACCCATGGTCCCTACGCGCCGCGTACGAAACTCACCATCAGCCTGATCGTTCGTTTAATCAACCGAGCCGCTAACACGATTAACTTATTGCGTATTCCCGTCATTCCGCGCACGTGAGCCACGAATCAACGATACACAAACGCGATACCCCATTATATATCGTCTATCCGGTTCTCTCTATCTAGCTGCACGCTTTTGTTTCTTCGTCTCAGTTTACCCACCTGTCGCGTTGCGTTACGTGTTACTCGTCACTTCGGCGAATCATCGGGCGGATTCCTCGGACGATTTGATCGAGCTGATTATACAATTTTTTAATTAAACGCTTCGAACACTCTCGCTTTTGCCTTGGGTCGTTGATATTAGAACGGTGTTCTGACCTGGTCGTTTTTTAATCGAGAAGCACGATGGGAAAAGCATGCTTTGGTTTTTCGTAACGTCAATTAGCTGCTGCAATTTAGCTTCCATTCGACCAAGGTAGCAGTATCTACCGTATATTTTACCGATTAGAATCGTGTTGAAAATCCTTAACAAACGGATACAATAGAAGCAAACAAAAGATCATTTTAAAAGACTTATTAACCCTTTGGATTGTGATTTAAGTATATTATTAATCCTTTGACTGGTCGGTAAAATAGCCGAATGTAATTAAAAGCGAGTGTCGAATAATTTGAATTTCTCTTAATGATTATTCCCTGGTATAATATATTTGAATGCAGTGAAGGTGTAAGCCGACATCATACCGCGAACAATAATATTTTGTTCCTTTTTTTAAACCTTCCCCATCTATACGTTTAGCATAACGAACGACACATTGCGTTTGTAAATTCCTCTTTTTCTGTGACTCGCTAGTAATATTTCTATGAAATGTCTTTCCGTTAAACGCGAAATTCAACAAAGTAAGAGTGCATTTACTCGCAGACATTTGACATGCTTTTTCTTTGCTTTACAATATATCATTGTATTTGAATCGTTTTTCGTAAAATAGACTGTTTATTTTAAACATCTTAGCTTGCTCGTACGTTATACCTTTTTTTGTATACCTTCTCTCGTACATATTATATATGGATCAAACACTAGAAGAGTTAACAAGTTTATCCTTCGATGAACTTTCCTTCGTACGTTAATATCGTCCAAGGGTAGACTGAAGAATGCAAAGTCTACGAGGAACGACAAGTTTTCATCGTGTTCGAAAAAGAATGAACCTTTCACTACGAAAAACTTCTTTTCGTTTAAATCCATAACGTTTCGTCGGATAATTTCTATGCTATTCTACCGCATAAATTATCGCGACAAACTGTACAAATCCTATTTCAATTGCTAAAATTCAAAAGCTTTCGTATTCTCACAAAGGAATACAGCTTGTAGCCTGTCCATTCGCTGATATCGATAATTAATTAATTGTCGATTCGTATCCGCCAGAAGCTACCGCCATCGTTCGCAGTTTCCATCTTTCGCCAATTGCGTGGCGAGATTTTTCAACGACTCGTTTTCGCGGCGGCAATTCCCATTAAACTTGAAACTTAACAAGCACGGAATCCATTCAACGGCGAGAAGAAGCCCGAAAGCAGGAAGAGGAACGAAAACAAAGGATCGTGAATAAGTGTGTACGTCGGATTTTAAGAAACCGTGACAAGACTTAAGACGTCCGGCTGGCTGACATTTAACAGAAACGTGAAACACTGGAGTTAATGCTGCCAGAGTTGGTAACAAACGCGAGAGGGAGAAGGAGAGACGCTGAAGAGGATGTTGTAAAGAGAGGAGGGAGAAAGAGGGTCAGGGAATGGATGTGTTCACATTATACCCTCTGTTCTTTTAATTTCTTCAAAGGGCTCCTCTCCCGCGACACCTTCCTCCTTGCTTGGCAGCCTCGGCTCCCGAATTAATAAGGCGTCGACGATGCGACGTCTTTTTTCTTTTCACCCCTGGATGGGACAGCAGCAGACAGCTACCAAAGTGAATGAGAACTCTCGCTGAGAGGATAACGGAGGGAGAGAGCACTCTCTTACTGGTACTTAACAGCGCGATGAGATGAGCTGCCGTTAATAAATGTGTTTCTAACTGCAAGAAAGCGAGAGGGGGGGGGGGCTCCCTCTCTCTTTCTCTCTTTCTCGTTCCCTCTTCTCTATTTTTCTTGCCTGCTTTCTCGCGTTGCGTGCCACCAAGGTCCCCAGAGAATAAGTCTTAACGAGAAGAAAACTTTTAAACGCACTGGACTCTGCCTTTTCCTCGCTGATGCTACGGTGCGCTTAGCTTCGCACTTTTACTCCCCCGCGAATCAGACACGATGGCAGGGAGAAAACTCGATCGAGGCCATTCTGATTGAGAAACGATTTTCTTACTGCGGATGTTTCGTAGTAGAACGAACGAACGGTGTAGCGGTAAACGCAAAGGAAGTTTGCTAGTTAATTAAGAATAATTTTATCGAGCTGAAACCCGCTAACAGTAAATACCTGGAAATCTCGAAACGAATCAAATAACTGGGTACTTGACTTTACATCGTAAAGAAAATATTATTCGTGAAATAGTCTTCGTTTCTGTCGATACCGTATCTTAAAGAGTTGCGTATCGAGGATCGGTATAAATAAAAGGAAAATCGTGAAAAACATTCGTTTCGCCAGTTAATCGTTCCTTTTAACGACACACAATTTTTTTTTCTTTTTTGTTTTGTTTTTAAACGTCACCCTAACCAGCCTCTGTTCGTTCCCATGATTGCTGTCGTAGACGTTGAAAGAACGATGGAAGAAGTACATTCGATACCATTGAGCCTCGTTCATCGTCTTGGCAAAAACTACCCTCGGGTAAAAAAATAATTGCCCCTTGATACACGCCGATACCCCACCTGCGGGGCTGCCAGACTGTAATGATGTTCGCGTCCGCGAACTTAGTTCGAAATTAAATATCGAGGCGAAAGAGGGTGGCAGAGGGTGCCGCGGCAAGGGGATGTTAAAGAGAAATCCCGACAGTGAGGGTGGTAGCAGGGGTGAAGGAGGCTTGTCGTACACCTGCCCTTTTCCCGGACCATCGTGATAAAAATCAAACTGGAAAACAAACGAGGAGCAGGATCGTATTATAAAGTTTATTAATCGATAGACGATGCACGGAGAGGGTGGAAGTGGAATTTCAGGGGTCGCTGGAAATATCTCGTTACGGATGAAAATTAAAATTGTAATACCGACGAAGGTACGAACGATCAAACTTTTATCTAATTCTACTTAACGTTTATCGGTCTTGTGAATTTTCTTTTTATTCGCTTTCTTTTTCTCGATGGTAGCGAGTAAGCAGTGGTTTGTCTGAAAGGGACGAGTCGATAATTATTCCGGACGAGGCTGCAACTTTTAACCGAGCCGATGATACGAATGATTGAACTTTCACGCGATTTTATTCATCGTGTATGGGCCTTTCGTTTCTGTTTATCTTGATCTTTCTTTTCTATTTTTCCTGTTTTTTTTTTTTTAGTTTTCTATTAACTGTTATTTTTTCGTATGATTTCAGAAACTTAGACCTATCGATATTCCGATCTTCGAAATAAAGAATCTGTTAATCAACGAGACTGGCACGCAACTGGCATTATGGGGAAATTTAGGCTTAGTTCTCATGGAGCTTCCCAAACGTTGGGGCAAGGACGACATGTTTCAAGGCGGAAAGGAAGAAATACTCTGCATGTAAGTAGCAATCAAAACTACGTCGTCGACGAATTTTCTTAAAACCCAAACAAACTCGCTTTGACGTAATAATTCGTCTATTAAATTCCCGTGTATCGTGTACTTATGTATATCCATAGTGTACATAGAGATTTCGTCGAAATAGAAATAACGGTAAACAGAAAACGTATCCATTCATTCAGAGTTGTAGGAAAATCTGTGCAGCAAATACGCGAAATCAATCTCCGAGAATGGAGAGAGAAGTTTACAGACGAAGAAATCCGGCTCCTAAAAAGCGAGATAAGGTAGACCGCGAATAATAAATCGCACTATCTGGCTTCCTGCACCTCCGTGGCTCCTGTGGGCGTCCTAATATCCTGTAATTAAGAGGGTGTTACGATGACGCCCGAACCCCTTTGGCCTCCCTCTTATGGAATTAAGGTGGCTTTACTCGGTTAGTTTTCAAAAGTTCCAGCCTCGGAAAGCACCGCTGAATACTAACCGCCTCATCAACGACACATGCCACCAAGACTACTGCCTCGTGTAACATTAGCCTCCGCGCCCGCCTCTGTCACTTCTCCGCATCTTCTCGTACTCCTGTCTAATCTTTCGGGTGATTAGAACCTCGCGCAATTAGCCACAAGCTTCAAGATTACGCCTCAACCATCTCCTACCTTTCTTTTTCTAATACGGCTCGCTGAATCGAATTTTTATTTTCGCCAATGGTGTCACAGGTACTCTGTAGCTGCGTATGAAGCTACCTCGCCCGCTATTACGTTCAAAGGAAAAAGTTTACACGTATGTGTGTGTGTACATATATACGTAGGATCAGGAATTTTAAGCGATTGTTCATTGCAAGTGAGATTCGAGTGCTAGAGACTCGCTGGATGAGCCGAGAGTTTCGAATTTGGGTATGAAGGAAGGAAACACGATCGTCTAACTAGGATTTAGAGTAGTTGCGAATGTCTGCGTGTGTAGGCGATGTCCGCACAGTTTATCTGGAATTAACGAAAGAGGTCGCAAAATAGGAGAAGATTTTCTTCCATATCGCTAAGAATAAGAGAGCTATCAGAGGCGGTTGAAGTCGTTACGTTGCCTTGTATATTATTCCTCAGCATCATGACCGATTAGCTTTCTCGTAAATTCCGGCACGAGCGCAAACAGCACACCGACCAACTCCGGCGATTAAAAAATGGAAATATCGCAAACGTTTCGTTGTTTAAGGTCTATCTTGGAATTTACTATCACTTAGACGGATCTTGTTGCGATCAGTACCGATCATATATATATATAAAATTCTAAAATTTGGTTTCACGATAAGATTCGATTGATAAGATGTAAAATTTGTACGAAAAGCGGAATCGATCCATCGCTTGGCTTCCAAGAAGCTTGAATATCACTTGACAGCGTGTAGAAGAGCGGCCAGCAACGAGACAAGCGTAAGATATCGCAAGGGGACGAACGGAAGGAAAATTCAAATTAATTTGAATTACGATGAACGACGATGCTACTTAATTCAACGTGGTAAAAGGGTAGCCGTTCGCTCCAAGTTGTCTTTTGCATTATAATTTCATAATAAGTCCAGCCTGGAATAAATGCATTACCTTCCTGCCGACTTCCCGCTAATTCATAATTCCCAAGTTTTTCCGGAAACGAACGAAAACGTTTAGCCCCATGAACCGCGTGGGCCAACCTGAACAAACTGGTCAAATTAAGAGCGGCAGTTTATGCTAAAGTTTTTTCGTTATTTCACTTAAGCGATTCTACCTTGGTACCGCGACACGGAGCCGCCGTAGCGCCGAGGATCGAGAGAATTTATAAGAACGCACGCGTATAACCCCCTCCGGTTAAATGTATGGCGGAAAAGAGCCGCGGAACAGTTTGTAAGAGAGTCGCGGCCATTAGAACGAATCTCGGGGATTTAATGTCTCCTTCCTTCCAGTCGGCTTAAACAGAGCTAAATGGAGTTTATGCATTATTGCCCGTGAAACTTCCACCACCGCGGACAGATATTTGCTCTCTCCCAAAGAAGCGAAAGTTCAGACGTCGCATCGTTACTACGTTTCATCCCGTTGGGCGAATCGTGATCACAGCGAGATCGTATCGAAAGTAGGATTCTAACTTTTAATCTTTCGTTTCGTCGAACATATGCGTATTCCTTATCGTTCTTAGGTGTTTCAATTTAGAGAAATTAATTACGGTGTAATTATACATTTTACATATATTCGCGGATGCTCGTAAGTCTAACTTTCGTTCGTTAGTCACTGGATACTTGGCAAAAATTTGAAAAAAGTCGTTGTACTTTGTATTGCTTCATTTTGAAAACACGGTGTAATCTTAGTTTCTCTTGTACGAGCTACTTTCCAATTTACCAAATATCAAATTCGTTTCGTAGCTTTAACGTTAATCCGTCTGCACTCCAAATATACCAAAATCGTGGAAATTATAAGAAATTATAATCGCGAAGAACGAAACGCGTGCAAGTATAATTCTTTGTATCCAAGCTACCGCGTCTTATTTACTAGTTAACTTTCAAATGCGCGTGACGCGTGTTTAATATAATTCGAGCAGTTTCTCTAGAAATGCAACGAAAATATAATAGTTTCGATACAGTGTGCTCGGTGTCTCCATCGGCCGGCAGATTCCAAGCTTCGAAGCGTGGAAAACCGAGCGACCGTGCTTTGGATTAAGCAAATGACGGCAATAATAGTGATTATTCGGATTATGATATCAGAGCGCGAAGTGGGTTCGCTTGGACTTACCAGCAGCCACTAACTGCTACGCCACCAAATCCCGACTTCAAGACACCGGATTAAAACTATTACCACCTCGCGTTGCCTCCACTCTTCTTCGACCTCCGCGCCATCCAAAACCTATTCTCTTTTCTCTTTCTCTCTTCCTCGCTAGAGGCTTTCTCCACCTACCTTTGGTAACTTGGCTATTTCAAATGCCGACGAGAGTCTCAGATTTTATTGGCCTCCGTTATTTCACCTACTAATTGCCAATGAATTTCTTACAATTCACGATTAACGAAACGAATAATACGCGTATGTCGCTGATCATCAACAAGCTTGTCGAGGTTATTTTTGGGTAGTTAAATAGAGGAACGCTTGGATAAATTGTAAAGTAGAAATATATTTAAACCAGAACTGTAAGTATACAGTTTGAATACAGTTTGAGCTGGTCCAGATCCGCACGCTGACAATGTTACTTTTCAACTGAGTCCCAAAGCCATCGGCCTATCGGTATTTGTATTGTCCCTAATCTGGCCTGTCTATACACCGCTGTACCCCATCTGCACAAAGTATGTCCCAAGAAGGCTATGGGTCTGAGTGGCCTTCGATTGATTTATTTCTAAACACTCTCGATGGCTTCGGTGACTGGGGAAACTAAACAGATCAGATGTATAGTTTTTCTTAGAAGCGATGACCACTTCGACAAAGTTAAATCTTCTCTTGATACGCGTCTAGATGAACAGAAAACCCTTGTAACGAAAACAACTCCCTCTAAATTTATCAAAGTTTAGATATCTATTCTAAGAATTCTTTGTATTTCTAGAAATCTTTGTTTACGTGACATCGAAATTCGACTCATCGCAAACGCTTTTGCCAAATGCGAAATATATCCTTTATATATATATATATCCTTTCCAAGACTCGTAGATGACAATTTCCATAGGTATGATTGAACATCTCGAAGAAGTAATAAGATCAAATAAATTTAGAACAAAGGACGACTGTATACGGTTTGCCCGCTCGTACGTGTATGACCATATACTACCGTATAAGCGTTAATCGCCGCTCTTGAAATTATACAGCAACATCGAGCTTCCCTTGGATGAAAAATTTGAAAGCACGACAGGCCGCCTATTTAACTTTCGCCGTAACAGTTTGCCTTCGTTAGGGGCGATAATCGTTACAAGAAGAAGGTTGCAATTTTCGCGCGTATATAAGTTGGATCGGACTAAGAGTAAGTCGCTGCGCTGAATCGCGAATCGCGGTATTAATTCGGCAAACGGACTACGAAACCGGCGCGTTATTTCGTGCACTACCGGAAGATCGTCGCCTGTTGGTTGGCTCTCGCGGCTAATTATTGTTTTAAGGATTACCGTTATGTGTTTATTATGCGGTCTGGGAAGACCTCGCCTACCTTAATATTCGGTAGATTTCAGCTTCGGCCTCTGTACGCGGCGCACCACCAGAGAGAGCTCTGCACCCCGTTTCCTGTCTCTTTTCCTCGCCCCGTACGTCGCGAACCGGCCTACGTTTATGAATAATTTTCACCTCTCGCGCTACCTACCCCACCCCAACCGCCCAACCACTCCACCTCCGACAAACGTTCCTGCGAATCGTCCCTCGAGTATTCACCTCGTAAACCCCTAATGCTGTGTCCTCGTTCGAGAGTTGATTCCAGTTTCTCCGATCCACGCTACTCCTTGGGACGTTCTCTCGACAAAAGAGAAAAAAGAGGCTACGAATGCTGCTAGAATTTGGGTAGAGAGGAAGGCGTAATTGTAATGTACGCTTTTTCAATAGGAAATTACGTTTAGCGAGTCACGGGCATCTTTAAAGATACGTTCCCTCTAAATTATTTTCGTGTATTCTATAAGAGTGTGTTCTCTAAAGTTTCCCCGAGTCTCTAAGATTAGCGCAATGACAAGGCAAACGTTATATTTAACACGTAGAGTAATGGAATATGTAGAAAATAATGAAAGTACGATAGAAATTCGCTACCATGTTTTCTATCGAGCCATTCGCGTAAAGAGGATCGTAAACGTTCGTCATTTTTCTTCTGAACACACTTTGCGACTCTCGAAACGCTTTACACACCGCAAACTCCACAAGAGCAACGCCAAGCATTTCAAATCGATCTTCGAGTGTCTTGCAAAACGAGAACCAGCGGACCCGGCACGCGCGTGCCGTACGTGCTACGGAATATTTCAGTGGTACGCACGGGTCCGGTCGACTCACTCCCCTGGTTCGGGAAGGGCTGTTGCAGACCGGCCTCGTATCTGTCCCGGCGCCGGTCGCGGCGAAAGGGGATAGGATGCGTTTATTTAAAAAATGATTTAACCTAATGGTTTTACATATGTAATCCCGATATAAAGCCGAGGCTAATCTCGGAGAACCACACGCGGTCCATTCGTACATTCGGTCGACGGGTAATCCAACGTGCTCTCGCCCATCCAGCCGCGTGTCTCCACACACCACTTCCGCATCGCCACCCTCCTGACCTGACCTGTGTTCAAACCGCCCTCTCCGCCCCGTTTACTCGTCTTTTTTTTTTCGCCCAACTTTTTTTCGATGAGCAAGCACTAACGAAAATCACCAGGTTTTCCAACGCACAGACCGATGTATTTTCAAGGGGTGGTGTTTGCGAAGGCCGAGCATAGGGTGCGTCGTACTCGACCGCGCGTCGGGGATGATTTAGATGGTCCCCGATGATATCCGCGCCTTTTGAAAAATGTCACCACGCCGCCGCGCCGAGGAGAAAAATATAGAAGCCGCGCGTGACCGTATCCCATCCCCTGCATCGGCCGCGGTATGTGTGCCGCGCTTTATCAGCGCCCGCGGCGCGAAACTTTATTGCCGGCCGAACGATATTTCTCGTCGAATCAGCGGTTAACAAAAGAGGTGAAATACAAGTGGCGATGAGTGAAATTAGAGGATCGCTTCGTTGTAATTGCGATCGTGGTAATCCACAGGAAGTTCTGCGTCTCGTTGTTCGGCTGTGTTTCGCTAATTGTGCTAATTCTTCCGATAACGTTTCATTAGAAGAAATTGAATGAATGTTTTCAGAATCTCTTGTCTTTCTCTCGAACTTTTGAAAACGAGCCTTTAACGGTACAGACAAACGTAACACTGTAAGTGTCGCATCTTACATCACGCGCGATACTAACAACGATTATTGTTATTATTTATTTGTGTCCTATAAGAGAAGGAGCGTGTTGTTCAACCGTTCGCGGAGAGACGCGATCGCGAAGATACGCGTCAACGAGAGTCGTAAATTCTCGTTACGATTTTGATAATCGACGCCACGAAACAGCTATTTCGATTAGGGTAATAGGGACGATTGAAATGATTATGACGCTGAATTAACAGGGTCGGTATAAATTTTTATTTTTAAACAATATTTAACAATGCGATTACAATGCGATTATAAATAATGCCGCGAAGCTAACAACTATAACTCGTTGTTATAACTCGACTCGACCGTTTAAGACTCCTCGATGATTGCTTTATGACAAAGCGACTATGATTGCACTGATCTGTACCTCTCGACGTTTTCGTTATGATTTCTGACAATAGACTGACTGCTCCTCGACTTTTTCTTTATCTTCTCTTGAAGCCGACCCCCACCACGCTCGGATTTCGTAACCGTTCGCACCCATGGTCACGTAGGCCACCTTTTTTGTGCGAGTAAAATAACACACCGAAGACCGCTCGATATTTCCTGAAACTCGCTGCTCGACGACAACTATGCGCTTATCGTTACATTGTGTATATGTCGCCTTGTAAGACGATCTGTCTGCGACAACGTAGTACCAAGGAAAGACGTTTAGCAACACGGCTTATAGTAAGCCTCAAGGCGTAACACATGTAATATTTCTCGTACTCGATACCAGAAACGCGGTGGAAATCTTGAGACTAAAGGGACGATCGGTATTTTCTAAATCTGAATTCTTCGACATTTTATTACACCGTCAGACAGTTGATTGAAACAACGTTCCTACTGGTAGTCGTATTTAAAGTACAAATCTCATCCGCGCAATCTCTTCTCCGTGTAGAACCATAAACCGCGCATACTGAAAACCTGCCCCAACAGAGGCAATCTAATTCCAATGTTCTCTCGCTATGAACACGACAAAACGTGGCCACCCATACGAGGCCCGCCTGTCTCCAAGATCACAAGCAGGAACAACGCGGGCCTCGAATGGCTTTCCAGCTTCTTTGCCGGCACCTTTTCTCGCCGAGGTTCGTCGGCGCGCATGGGAGACACCATTCTACGCGTATACAAGCGCGCGGCAGTTTAGCGCGGTGAAAACAGCAAAAACCTACCATAGACCCTCTGCGTCTACGTAGAAAAAACACGCACTTAGGTAATCGCGGTACGCCTGCGGGGGCACCTGCGACGGTTCTTCTAATCAAAGAATTCCCAGCCGGAACGCCGGTGGAAAATTTAAATACGCGAGACGCATTCTGTGGTCGTCTGCGTCGTCATTGTCCTGGACGTCGTCGTTGTCGTCGTAACGAAATAAAACCCCACGGTAAAAGAGAGACATCTGTCGGTTCTTTTAATTACCGTGGTACGTGTGGCCCCAGCTAGAGGCTACCGCACCGTGGACCTTACATTTTCCTTCCTTTTCTCTTCAACCCTTATCCTGTACCCGTCCCCCTCTCTAGCTTTCTCTCTCTCTCTCTCTCTCTCTCTCTCTTCCTTCTTCGTCGACGAGCTTTTGTCGCTCCCTTTCCATCACCCTCGGCGTCGTTCGTTCATACTCTATCAGATCTGGCTCGTTTGCATGATTCCGCCGGGCGGTCCGAGAATTGAGAATTCGCTTAGAAAGTCTTTCTTTCTGACAGACGACATTAGCACCGTTAGGAGCACGACGAAGAACTCGATGTTGGAATTCTGTTGATTTTAGAAGCCGGAGTGGCGTCGATAGATAGGATACGTATTTTCAAACGGTAGTTCGAGTAGATTCGATCGGATCAAAGAGTACGTTGGTCACGTTGGGAGATCTAATCAAACAGATCGTAGGTGATTTAGGCGCTTCGATGGAAACAGAACCTGTAATTTCATTTTATTATTATTAACATTTTACAAAATATTGTATATATGATAAACGTTGAATTCTATCAAATTCCCCCCAAATCAATCATAATCTCGTTCGCTTGTAAGAAGAAGAAACTGTAATCCGTCACGCGTGTATTCTTCGATCCGAAATCCAAGGACACATCCGTACGTGGTCGATAAATCTGCGTATCCAAGTACAGAGGTGCAAGACGTCGAGTTTCGCAATCCGGCCGCAGAAACGATCACCGAATTTCCGAAAACGTTTAAATGATAAAAGCCGACATTCTTCTTGTCTCCTCGTTCTCTGGCTACGGTCTCCGCCACTTTTCTCAAGCTACAGCCCGTTTCTCCTCTCTCACGTACTTCCATCCTGAGCCTCGGGGTAGACAATCCGAGGAGTTTTTAGCTTTAAGAGCGGCTGGATTTACGATTCAAGTACGACTGGCTGGGATAGAGCGGCGGCACGTCGCGGCCGCAAGATCGAGAAGCAAGGCACGCAGGACGAGGCAGCAAAGTAGCGGCAAGGAACGCCGTTGGAAACCGATGGCCGCGATGAAAGCGCGACGCAACCTCGAGGATTAACGGGCTTAGTTGCCGACGCAGGTGTCGTCGGGAAGGCGAACGCAAGCGAGAGCCGGATGAATTACGACAGGAGCGTCAGCCAGCCCAGCAGAACGTTGCTCGTTATATTTTGCGTAACATCCCGATTTTATGGGCCACCCTCACACCATCGTTCGCGCGTCTTCCTTCACCGTGGCCCATTCGCGCGGCCCGCAACAGAGATGCCAACTATCCTTCTCGCGGATCTGGCTACTGTTCGGCCGGGCGCAGCAAAATGTCGATGGATTTGCATCGTTAGCTCTATCAACGAGCAACAACGCGTCGTTATTATTTCTCTGTACGATCCCGATTATTTAAGTTTCATTTCCTCGCCTGTATTGATCGAAATGATCGTTCGTTCCCCTTAGATTCTAAGTTGGATTCGTTCGCCAGAGTATCGCAGCAAATATTCTTACTCAGGATATTCTGGCGCGTTGCGTTCGTTCTTTCGCGCATTTACATTTTTCGCGAATACACAGACAGCCGCGGTTTCGTTTCCTTGAACAGACAAATTTCTAGTTGTACGGGGTTAATTTAATTTGGCGCGTTGCTCGCCAGAGGAATTTGGCGTGCTTTAATCTGCCGATGGATGGAAACGATTCGACAGATTGGTACGCTGTAGTGTCTGATTTTTGTGAAATATTTTGCGAAAATTATTACGCTCTTACGTTTCACGGATTGCGATTTATAATCGGTAGAAAGAAGTGTCGCCGATGATCTTAGCGAGACAGTGAACGTTCGTTCTCACGTCGTAAATCATTCTTACTCCGAATTATAGAAAATGATCTGATTAAGAATTCAGTCGGACGAAAGTCCAAATAGAACGCGATCAAAGTTTCAGCCGGGCAGGATATCAATTCGACCATAGGAGCCGGCTAACCGAAAGAGAAATCCGGTCGCGCGTATGAGCATTAATGGCTTTATAATCTAATGAATTTTTAGGTTAAGCGGCGAAAAGGCCAGCGGGAGATCCGGATAGGTTTTTTCCCCGGGATTTATTGCCGAGAAGGAAAAGATGAAAGCGGGAGAGTTCACTTATCTCTCGTTCGCCGTTACCTTCAGACTGATGCATCCCACTGAAATAGATTTTGATTTTGTTCGTGCAAAAATCCAGGATTCAAAGCATATCCGAGGAATAACTGATATTTGTAAAATATTATTAATACCAGAGGAAATATTTAATTCCGCTTTTAAATATGGAGGGACGTTGTCATGCTGCCGAGAAATTATTTTTTTCACGATACATGTCTACCGCGGGGTATTTACGTAGTATGGACTTTTTTAATATATTTTTTTTTCCGTCAAATAATCAACATTTTCGTTAATGGTATGGAAATCAAATAAAAAAAACTCGATCGCATCGATTATCTTGTTTAATCTGCTGAAATATTTTTCCTCTTGTAATCACTCGACTTTCGAGGACGCGAAAAAAAGTCAGAAGCGTCGTTGAGATATCTTTGGTAGAAGAAGCTGCGGAAGCGCGCGTGTTAATCGCGCTGAAAAGTTTTTGCGTAATACCCGAATGATAGAGCGAAGTGTTCATTACACAAGTGGCAAGATAGCGTCGAGTTGACACCAAGGAAAAAATAACTGGAATATTACGTCCTATAATGATACTTGCATAGTGTGGCGATTAAGTACTTTCTCCCCGCGATCTTCGAATCAACGAAACAAAATTAACGAGTGAAAATTTACCTCCATATTATTGTACGCATATTCGATTTAAAAAGAAAAAAGAAAAACCCTGGAATTTACATCGACGAGCGAGCGTGTAATTTTAATAAATTTTTACACGGTAGGTGGTTCCAAACTCTCCCAGGCCTCCGATTTTTGACGGAATTTCCTTGGAAAATTTTCTTAGAAAAGGAGAAGGCGATCCGAAATTTCAAGTGTATACATATGTAGTAGGTACTTAATCGACATCAATGTTCGAGAAGAAAGCGGAGCACTTAATTCCGCTCGGTGGTCCCGTAACGACGTAATATCGTTCAGTTACTTGGAGTATTTTTATTACGTTCCCGCGGCGGCGGCATGGTACATAAGGGAGGGTGGCTAGGGCACAGACGACAACGGTAGTCGAGGGGGCGGTTTGCCGGGCTTAGGAAGCTATGCTCACGATATAACGAGAGCCATTATGATAAGCGGATGCATAGATTAGACATAACTCGTTAACCCGGCTGTATACGACGTCTACGATGAAAGACGAGGTATCGATAATCAAGGACGCTTCTGTTTAACGGGAAATCAAGCACTCTGTGTCCCACAGACCGTTCTTCGAACGAGTGCGAACATTCTCGTCGACTTTCTAAAAATCTGGAACGTTCGTTTGAGATTTATCCTTATGCAATTAAATTATCATCACCATAGGTACGCGTTGATGTCTTTAGGAAAATTTGATCGAGGAACGTGTTACAGAGGTATATGACAAAGCCTTTAATTATCGTCGGAGAAATTACAACGTGGACACGTAAAATTTTGCCTGGAACGAAATTTCGTTCTCTACTCTCGATTTAGTTTTTCACGTAAAAATACCCCCTTTCCTGGTTGCACCACCGTAGCTATAGTAACGAGCAGCCTATACGATAACCGTTCGCTGAAATATTCCTTTTCGTTTAACGAAACGAACAAACTCTCAGCCGCTCCGCGCGTCTACTCCGCTCTCTTCTCGGATTGCAGATTCGAAAAGTCTATTTTATTTGCATTCGTAAATAGACAGTCAGTAGGAGCTAGCGGTATTTTCGACGGTGGTATTTTTATCGGACGAATTTGAAGACAATCGCACGCAGCCAGGCGGAAGAAAAGCGAGAAAGTGAACAAACAAGCTTGGTAAATTATCGGGAGAATGCGAGTGGGAGGGTTAAGCGGGGTCGGTGAAAAGCCAGGACGAAAGCTTGCAGGTAACTTAAGCGCGCAGCTGAAGGGAAATACGACGGAAAAGTTTCTGGAACAAAATGATACGACACTGCGTAAGATCCGCTTTGAAGTCAGGTCCGCGCCATTCTTTGTACAAATTGGAAGGAAAGCGCGGCGTAAAAAGCTCCGCTCCGCCCGGAGGTTAATACGTTTATGTAGGAAAAATTATTTTTAATTTTTTCTAGAACCGTCTCTGACGAGAGAGAAGTGTACAAGCACACGGGCGCAAGGGTGTGGCAGAATGCGCGGCACCGCCGTGTAAGAATTTCTTAATTAGATTCGAGCAGCTGCCCTCTGCGCTTCTCTTTCTTTTCTTCCGGCCAAGAAATTTCGCCGTAGCTCCGCGATAGTTCACACAGCGGCGTACTAGTCGACGCGTGCTTCGCGTCCAAATATTCGAGCATTATTAGACATTTTTCTCCTTTGAGATAATAGACTCTGTCAGATTTGTAATCGAGACTCTAATGAAACCACATACCTAAGAATATGATCTGCCAGATTTCACGCTCGAACCGGCTGCCACGCCGCGCCGCGCTGCGCTTCAATTAACGACGCTCGCGACGAACTGATTATATTGCCTCGTGCGACCGAATTTCGGATCGGTATATATCGTAAAACGAATTATAACTAGCTCATTGGAAGACTCGTTCTTGACCTTGCGTAAGAACGTTATGGAAACTATTTAAAAAAGCTTCGCGACGAAAGTACCGAATGAACAGTTTGTCCAAAGAATCCGAGATAGATGGGATAACTTAAAATTAGCACCGAAAGTGTTGAACCTATTCGTGTCGCAATCCATCCATTTGAGAATCATCGTTGCTCTCTTCCGAATCGAGAAAGACCAACTAACTGGGCAACGGAGGAGCACGATGAAATTTTGGCATTTAGAAACACGTAAACCGGTTAGCCGCAGTTGGTGGGGATAGGGAACACGTATGGTCCAGCGTGACGCTGGTAGGGGTAGCCATAAATTTTGATAATACCAAAATTGTGACAGAACGAAGAAAAATCCCCGCGAGGCTGCGGTGCAAAGTGCGAATAAATCGTTGCGTGTGCCTTTGTCAACGAAACATGAAAGGTTGGGCGTGCAAAGGGGTAAGAGAGAGAGTTGGCCGACCCAAAGGGAAAAACCGAGCGAGAACGACGTGACGCGAACGGAAAGGGTAGGGAGAACAGACCGAGGCGCTGGGGTTGACCACGTCGTCTGGTTTTCGACCGACTCTCTCTCTCTCTCCCTCTCTCTCTCTCTCTCTCTCTCTCTATAACGGTGCGTGCGTGCGTACATTTTTATCAATTATTAAGAACTCTGGCGTGCTTTTGCAAGCGGCAGCGTCGGTGATGGTAAAGTTGCTTTCGTCCTTGTCGCTGGTGTATCCACTGTAACCAGTCGACGATACCCTATGCCCATCGATTTTTTGTTTCTTTTTCCAACCCTCTTCCTCCTGCTGCTGCTGCTGCTGCTTTTCCTCGTTTCACTGTCCCTTTCTTTCTCCCTGCCCTTTTTCTCTCTTCCCTCCGCTTTTCTCTCGTTCTCCATTTGCGTCAAACCCCTTTCTCTCGCTTTTTCTGCGTGATTCTCTCTTTTTCTTGCCCACCCCTCTGCACGCTCCTTGCCTGCCTGCCTGCCTGCCTGCCTGCCTGCCTGCCTGGCTGCCTGCCTCTGGCCAACGCTGTGCCGTGGACATTAATAACGGCCACGGCTAACCACCGTCAACCCCTTTTGCCAGCGTTACCGTGTCCAGCCACGGAAAGTGCGAGAGTAATAATAAAATATACGAAATGTAGGCGACCATCGTCGCCGCTCGTCCCCGGCTCGTCCCCGTGAAAAACAAACACCGCGACACGCTTTGCTGTATTCCTTTCGTTATGCCGCCTGGGGTACGACGATCGTGAAAGATTAGGGTAATTTGCGTTAAATAACGACACGTCGGGATAACTAAGCAAAGGGCCGACGGGGCAGGACGAACGTTGCTTTCGACACTTTTCTCGCTGTTCGAATTAGAGATTTTCCTCCCGAGGATTGCGTTTAATTGTCAAGCTGTCGCTGGTCCTGACAATAACCACGTGAATTGCGGAGAACGCATTTTTCGAAAGATGAAAGGAATTCAACGCTGTTCAATTATACTTGCTACGAAACGATAAGAAAGACGTTTGTCGTTATTCTTATTATCGTTACCATAGGAAACGAAACCATATTCGGCGCGTTTTATTAGGTTGTTCCAAAAGTCTCTCTCTTTTACAAACACGTATTTTACAACAATGCATCTTTATGCAAACGCGAAACCTAATCTGTAAAACGTTGTGGTCTTTATCTTGATAGAACAAAACGGATCATACGTAATTCAATAAAATAATGTAAAACAAAATATGTGGCGCGTCTATTATTTCCTTACAAAACGAAAGAAACTTTTGGGACAACCTAATACGTGCTTCTAAGCTGTATCGGTCAGGGATGTTGTTAAACGTTGTTAATATAGCGAACTATTGTACCGACAAAACCGATCGTTCAATTGCTACTGTAGATAGAATCGTCCTCTCGCTAGGACCACCGATTGCGAGATCGGACAAAGTAGAATAGGCAAGACAGTGGCCAGACAAACACCGTAGTACCGTTCATTCAACGTTTCATACCTTTTATTATCATTCATATTGGAAAAAGGCATCGATTAGTACAGAAATTGTAGCATTTTCATCGAAAAAGAAGACATGCTTTTTACATTCCTTTTATAAAATAAATATTGTATTTGCGTAAGCAACGTGTCGTAGATAGAGGGAAGTGCGCCTCTTCTATGCAAATCAAACGTCTTAGATATTTTATTCGAACGATCGAGAGTACTTTAGCGAAGCGAATTTTCCACTTGGAAAAAACACTGGAAATTCGTATAACGAACTTTTAAACATTCTGCGTCTCTTCTTGCATAAAAACAATTAACCGTATCGTGACCTTATTATTATATATATTGCGTGTAAAAAAAGATTACACGTGGACAATAACGAACCTTTTAATTACTGTCGACGAACGCATGGATATACGTATATCATACTTGACTTATATCTGACAGACGACCGTGCAAAACGACGTTACCAGGAAACGCTGCCGAAAATTCATAAACTTTTCTGGATTGGACAGAACATTTTTCCCGTGTATTTAAATTTTAACGAGGACACGCCTAAAGACGGATGGACAAAGTGTTATAAAGACGAGACCAGTTAGAGGAAAAAGAATTTTTCGCGTGCCACTTTTAGAAACTTTTCTCGCGGAATTTCTTTTTTGGCAACTTTGAACTCGGTAACGTGAAATTCTGAATCCGAGCCTAGCAAGTCACGATATCAATTTATCCTTATGTAAGACACATTTTACATAGTAACAATCTCTTGATAATAAATATTTTCCAACATTTTAGAGTATACAATGAGACGATAAACGTTCGGAAAGCAAGATGGCATCCAGGATCTACGAATGACTCTCATTTGCTGGTTCTAACATCTGAAAATACATTTCGGTAATTAAGAATCGTTCTTGTACGATAATTCCGATAACATTGCGTTGATCTTCCAAGTCTGCTAAACATTACCCATACTTGGATTAGACCAACGATTTCTCATACGATCGCCAGTATAATTTTCAATTGTTTATTTCAAATATTTACATGCTCCGTGTTCTTTCATTTCTCAGAATCAGTCTTTCGTTCGAAATTTCTCAAACTCGTCGTTCGTTTAATCGTTAATCGAACAAAAAGTTCGTACGATTGGCTTAATACGCCATAGATATGGCAAGTATGCCATAGAATATCTTAAAACTGACGATAAGTATAATTTCATCTTCCGACAGTTTATACGAATGCGAAACGGGTAATAGACCAAAGTGCATAAAATCCTGGAAAGTTGGTCGTGTACCATTCGGTTCTCCACCAAAGATACCGGACTTCACGTCTCTGGGCGACATAGCGGTGGACTTTGATTTCGCAACGCCCACTCTACGCAGGCCAGAACTGTTCATTGACAAGGACATCAACAAGGTATAGTTCTAAGACGCGAAATGTTACAAAATACTACTAAAATAGCAACTATGCGAGGAAATTTGACGGAGAACTATATTTCAGGAGAACGCGGTTAATTGGAATCAAATTGAATGGCCCATTCTAGTTCTCCGTGGAAATGGAGAAGTGTTCATTGTCCGTGGAGATATTTTGCACGATGTGTACGTGATCATATGTATTCCTTTCGTCCCTGAAATTTCTATCGGTATTCGTATTAATCGATCGAACTTTCCACTTTACCTTTACCTTCTTTACCTTTTTTTATTTTTTCTTTTTCTTATATAGGTTTAATCCTTTTTGGCTTTATCGTATCATAAGAACGTATAACAATTTAGAAGAACTTCAATTTCCTCCTCGATGTAATAATTCTTTTACGTGTGCTTGTTAATTTGTTCAAGTCTTGAAAGTCCAATGGTATCGGGATCACTCTCTATGTATCCTCCAGCTGACGATAATTATGGAATAGACTCGTGTTCCATCATGTGTCTACAAACTACACCGCCGATAGTGATCGTCGCTATGTGTACTGGGAAGATTTATCATGCGATTCTGTTGAAGGAAGAAACGATCAACAACGATGATAACGATAGAACGGTGAGTGTTCTTTCTGAGTGCAATTTTGTTTTCTTTCTTTTTTTTTTTTACACTTACGTGGCTGGTAATGCAGTAATTCGTAAATCTTTCGTGTTTCGAAATTGTCAGAGTCATCGAGTCATACGTAATCTTTTAAGAGGAAATATTTCTCATGAAAATTTGCTATTAATTAAATTCCCTGTATTTAATCGATATCTGTGGCTTGCAGACTTGGTCACAGTATGGTTCGACCTACAATTTTCACACAGCAGAGGATGCATTATACGTTTACGAATGCGTGGAAATAGATCTAGGTCTGTTTTTCGCAGATAACGATGAAAAATATAATTGTCCGATACATCTTCACGCTGACAAGCATAACAAGTCGAGGTCGGTTATTATAGTCGTCTGTTGCTTTTATAGTTATTACGTATCGATAAGCGTACATGGAATTTATTTACAGGTATTTCTGTTCTCACAATGCTGGAATCCACATGATCACTCTGCCGATGGTTTCTCAGTTAGACGAATACATAAACGCTTCAAAGGGTAAGAAAGATTAATTTTTCGATTAATCTACATTTTGGATTTTGTTTATTTTATCGAGCTGCAAGAAAACGCCGATGTATATACGTTGAAATTTATCCCGCGTGGTCCGAATACTGTTTCTGAATGTAAATTCTTTCAGAAAACGAAGATACGTGTTTACCATCGCTTTCGAATCAGCCCAGTTTGCAGTACTTAATCTGTAGAAGAACCAAGCACACGGAACAGAACGAAGCTACACCAATTCTTGGATTTGGACTACTCCAGGAGCCATGCGTTTTAGTAGCTTTGTTACATACCGGCGATGTCGTCACCCGTTCTGTTATCGATCTTTACTACTTTCCAGAGATCGAGCTTCCAGAGCTTATAATTGATAAGAAAAATAAAGTGAGCAATTTGTTATTTCCTTCAGTTACTTAATGACCATCCTATATATTTATATCGCACTAACTAAACAAAGCATTCTGCTATTGTCATGTAGAGTTTAATACTACATAATATGATATAAATTATAGGTAAACAAGGAAACGTTCGACGTGTACATAAAAAGGTTGCTGAAACGTGAAACATCACAACCCCTTATCAAAATTGGTTCGAAATCTGTCACTCCACGGGAATGTTTACAGGTATTAAATAATATAAATAAATAAACGATTGATTTGAATGAAAATTAAAAAAATTATTTCCATAATTAGTTATTATATCACGCCACCGATGTCTTTCGTAAAGAATATTTTGTCAAACATGATACAGTGAGGAAAGAAATCGGAAAGAAAATGCGTGCGTTGAAAGTAATAAAAAACCAGTTATTAAAAGAATTAGATAGTTTGCTAGAAACAAAGAAAAAATTGCATCAGACTGCTGAGCAGTTGGCTGAAAAGTATGAAGATATTAAGGATGAGCAAGAAAAATTAGCGCAAAGGTAAGTCACGCAATTAGTCTCAATTGTGAATCATAACTCTTGTTAGTATTTCCGATCTTTAACAAAACGTGTTAACAAAACATTACACTGTCATGGTTATTATACCGATAATACATTACAGTAATTTACTATGAAAGCTTGTGGGTTTACAGAGCAAAAGAAGTATTACGACTAGTGAATTACAAGGAACCTTCTATGACACCCATTGAAAGAGCAGAAGCAGAGGAATTAAGGAAAATGGAAATAAAAATAGAAGAAATGAAAATCAAATTGCTAGAACTGAAAACCAAATCGGAGCAAAGTGGGCCTGTAGAGAATAACGAAAGCATTGGAAAGAAAAGAGAAATTGTTTTTAGAGGTGATCAAGAAAACGCCATCAAAAACAATCTGGGACAAATGTGTGTATTGTTATCGTATCATAAAAATATATTAATTAGATATACAGTAAAAAGACTGTTTCTTTTATTTCACAGGGCGAAAGATATAAAAGAGTTAGTTACAAAAGTTAAAAAGTTGGAGGAAGAAGTGAGTATTTGAATTGAATGATAAAGTGTATTACTATCGCTATTTGCAAACAATTGTAAATTTTATTACTTTACCACAAAATATAGGATTTTCGTATAATAAAAAATGATTTTATTTGCAAAATAATTTATTACACTACCTATACATTTATCCTATGTTAACCACATTATTGGAATAAAAAATACTTCCAATAACTTCACGCTTCGAATGTCTCTTTTAAATATTGATATAGAAGAACGTATATCAGTTGCCAATATCAAGTACATTCATCGAGAAATTAAATTATTAGTGTAATTAACTTGTATCGAATGAAATTAAATAAATTAGCAACGTTTCTTTAAATAATTTTACCATTACATTTGTGAAAACATTTGATTTGTTTCAAAAACGATTTTCGTGCAATTTTTGGTAACAAAGAAAAAATCCTACCAATTTATCTGCATGTTATTTCTGTAATCACATTCCTTTGACCACGAAGCATTGTTCAAGGCACAAAAATATAATGAGAAACATCATTAGAATCTTCCATAACTTTTGACTGTAGCAATTTAATCTCAAGTCTCAACTTTTCTTTTTCCATTTCTTGTTTTCGTATCTCGTTTGAATAACAATTCATCTGTAACTTTAATTTGTCCTTTTTAAGTTTTAACATTTCAGTTTCGTGATACAGTTTCCCCTTCTCTGCACGAAGTACTGCCAGTTGCTCCTGAAGTAACTGATGACTGGCTTCGTCCGATAATATTACTTCGGATGTATCGACATCTGCTTTTACAGTCGTTGTCGACTTTGAACCATTTATTTCGCTCTCAGGCCCGCTATCAGGCTCTGCCTCGGCATTTGTAGCCTCTTTCATGATCCAAATCCTAGAATCTGTGGATTCATTAAAAGTATTTGGTGGCGATTTTGCAGTTTGTTGTGACTGAGGTGTAAGAGATCTAGTTTGTTGTTTAGGTGAGGTAGATGTTCCCTTTATTTTTTCCATGTCGGTAGTAGGTTGGATGGTTTCAATATCTAAAACTGACACATCGTGACAACATAATATCACACATTCTTTTCTATAGAAATAAAAACATTATGATTACAATTAGTTATAATTACCTCTGGTACTGGGAGACTGACTACCATCTACATTATGTGACAAATGATTGTTACAATAGGTATTAAATTCTCTCTCATCTACGAAAACAGAACCATCAGCATTCACGATGGACTCAACAATTACAGATGGATCTCCGTCTTGCATTACTAACTCGCCTACAATTTCACCGTTTGCCGCTATAATATCCCCGTCATTATTTGTTCTTAATAGTTCACCTTCTGTTGTATCAATTTCATCCACTACTTCCTCTTGAGTTAATTGACCACTGTAGGAATCATCACCATCGTTTCCTTCGCTTACTTCCAATTCTGTTGGTAATCCCTAAAAAATAATTTATTTAATAAATATACCAATGAATTTTGTACCATGAAATTTAGCTATCTCACGTCTTGTCCCCAAGGAGATTCTTGTTCCTTTTTTATCCTTTTTATCGTTTGTGCAATTTCATCTTCAGATTCAGAATACACTTTCCCATCATTGTTTCTCCCTTGCATTTTCTCTATATCGTGAATTTTCTTAAACAGTTGATATGCTCTCTCAGGTGTTATATTCCTCTTTTGTTTATTAGCAGCTGCTATATTAAATAAATCTTTGGAGCGAAGTATCTTGTTTGTTCGTAATCGTACATATTCTTTTAATCTTTTGCGATCAATGTGTAACTGCATGAGATCTTGTACTTCCTGCTTAATCTCGCCACATAATTTCCTTTCTTGTGGAAGATTCTTAAACAGTTCCTAATAAAAGGCAGATAGAATCAAATACACTATTACAAAATTTCACTTAACTAACTTAATCATTTTATTATTATTATTTACCTCTGAGATTTCATGATTATGTTCATTATTGACACTAGTTACCTCTAGCTTTGTACCATCTTTCGATGCTCTTAACATAATATGAGCAGGACAATTTGTTCTTATCGATCTAAGTAAAACAATGATATTTATAAAATATATTTGAACGTACAAATGTGTTTTCTTATATTCATTTAAAACAACATAATTATTATACAAATCTGATTTGAATAATATATAATTTTATAAACTAACTGAGACTGTCTCCTGCCAGCTCCACGTGGTAAAAACTTCTGACCACCATAAATACATGCATATTTGACAGAGTAATATTTCAAACGCTCGCTTATTGGACGAGCAGTTTTCATATGAGCTCCACTAACTGTTCTGCTATCTCTTCTCCAGTAGTGAACCAGACTGCGCTTTGAAAACTTCTCCAGTTTATGTTCTAATTCTTCGTAACTATCAAACATTTCTCCCAAATGAAAAGATACATCCTCATCTTCCACAGTATTTATATCCATCATAAAAGTGACAGTTAACAATCTATTTTATAAATAAGTATGTATTACTTATTAATCAAAGAATAGGTATAAAGTACATCAGAAGGTTATTTGTATTTATTAGTAATCATTTTCGTGTCATTCTACAGGAAATAAATGTCGCAAAAAAGCAAACGTCCTAAAAATCTAAGTTGAATCTTGTATAGTCGTTAAAGACGATGTATTATATGTTAAAAATAAAATGAAGGTTAGAATATGTTGGGACAAATGAAATAACATCATTAAAAGTATTGTTTGCATTATTGTTTAATTCGACTTCTACTGACAAAAAAAATCTCTCGATAGCAGTACATTTGAAGCAAACACATTGTTTCTCTTATTCGAAACTTTGAGGTTAGATTTCAATTTGATTGGCGTGGTAGAAGCCAGGACGATAAAACCGTGAATACAGCCAAATAGAATTACTCAAGAACCGGACAAAGACGGGCGGGATTTTTTGTTTTCTACTAATTTTCAATCTTTACAGTGCGACTTACGTCCTGTCATATTTTTCGTAGCATTCCTTCCATAATATCCATATAATGCTCTATAATATCCAATTGTCACGAAAACCTGTACCTTGATTTTGCGCCATTTCTAATACAGAACAAGTGACTGAACTACAGCGCAACTGTTGTAATTTATTCCACATTCAGATTTTTTTAAAATTTAGGGTAATTCGATCCAAGTCACAAAATAATCTGCCAACATTTCTCACAAGCATAAATTCATTGATTATCCATGATATCAAATAAACAAACTTTATATAAACTGTTATAAAACTTAATAACCTATCATTTAGTACTACAACAAAGTGATAAGTCAACGATATATTCAAAATAATATTTATTGATATTAATATACAGATTTTTTAAAAGAATTCTAAGATGTCTTTGGGTGGCTTACAAATTTCTAGTTTACATGAAACTTTATCTTTTGCTATTTTTATACATAAATTTTTGTGTGCTTTCAAAATGGGATTATAAACTGAAGAATATAATTATTAATGTAGCCAGTCATTATCGACTTCAGTGTCTATGGGAGGAATGGGTGGTGGTTCATTTTGTAACATAGGAGACACCTGTAGGAAAATATGATTTAAAATACATCTGGAATTAAAATGGATATGAATAAAAATAATTATATAATTATTTTCTTAAAACCTGTCGCAAGTCAGCAATTTTTGGTTCTGTATTGCCAATTTTTGAAGCGTCAGTTTCTGTATTATTAGTAGGTAATTCTAATTCAACATCATTAGTTTCATCAGTATTATATAAAACTTGTAATGTAACATTCTAAAATTATATTTTCATTAAAGATTATAAGCAATAGTATATAAGTACATATGAATTAACTTGTTCATGTACTTACTTTTAATGTACTTGCTATTACTGTTCTTATATAACTTATAGAGTAGTATTCGTCTACAAATTTATCCAATAAAGCGTGGTAAATCCTATTCATTATGTATTTGATTTCTTTGTTTTTATTATTATTCTAAGAAACACAATTATAAATATTAAAATATATAAAAAATTTAGAATAGCATGAGAACAGCAGATGGAAAGCCTTACTTCACTTACTTCTTTAGAACCTGCAACTTGCTCAGTAGTGCTGTATTCTTCAGAAAGCTTAAGCATTTTGTTTTCTAATACCACTGTTTCTTCCTTATATTTGTTAATAAGTTCCTTCGTTTCTTCTAAATCTTTTTTCGTATTACTGAATGCAATATTTGCATCTTTCAAAGATATTTCTAATTCTTTAATAGTTTTATGCAAGTTCTCATTAATTTGTACTAAAGATTGTTTCTGAGTTTCAAGATCTTTTACTTGTTCTGCATAAAAAATTGAACTATTATATAACTATTATACTGCTATATGAATAACAAGAGTATTCATTTTACCTTTTGATTGATTTAATTCTTTTTCCAATATGCTTATTCTCTCTCTCATTTCATTTAATTGAGTAAAATTATCAGTGGCTATATTAGCTATATTCTTGTGTGGTTGACTAATCTTTTCTTCGGATGTATTCATGGCTAACAACATTTTCAGAATATTATCCAAAGCCGTTTTATCTTTTATAGGAGATGTAGCATTTTGAAGTTCAAGAACATGAAACTATATATGACACATAATAGTATTTTGATAAATAATATGTAAGTTTTTCAGCCTTTCAGCCATTTATGTCTATACCTTGTCAAGCACTTTTTGCACATTATCAGCTATCTTAGACATTCCCATTCTGAGTTCTGCATTTGTCATTCTAGTTTCAGACAATAACATATTTAACCCTGGATCTATTATTGTTGGTACTGTTGAAGTTACTGTCTGTGACTGTAATGAATATACCTGACCATCCATGGTAATAAAATTTGGCTACAATAAATCTGCATATTAATAATACGAGATGATTATCAAGTATAAATATATTTTTCAATGCATTTAAATTTATATACTTGTATCTGCGTTGGAGACCATTGAGGAGTAATCACGGATGGATTAACAAAAGATTTGCAAGCAGTATTTGTTGTTGATACATCACTTTTTAGTTTTAATGCCTTATGTGAATTTTTTAATGTTTCATCTTCAGATTCTGCTGGAGACTGTTTTTTCTGTAATTCTTTTTGAAATGATTCGACCTAAGATTACGAGATTATAAAATTAAGTCAAAATATAAATTAAATTTTGCTGCAGATATATTATTTAAAATTATATTAAACATTTACTTACCTTCTTTTGATGAGTCGATTTATATGGTATATCGTCCTACAAATATGTTATTCATTATTGACTTGATTCAATTATATGTATATATAACTAGACTAAAAGCACTTGAGTATACTTCAGTATCTTCAGAATCAGTAGTAGTAGATGGGAGTTTTGGTAATATAGATTGTCCCATTTTTGCCATTCGTGATATAATAGAAGCTTTACCACTTGGAATTTTATGCAAATGGGTAGTTTCCCCAGATGTTTGTATATCTACTATTTGTACTTCTAATAAGATATCTTTCTCTTTAGGAAATCCTGGTCCTAGACTAATCTATAAAACAATCATGTTTAAAATGTATGTACATTTACAATGTACTGTTGCTTATTAAAACTTCATGTAAAACCTGTTTATTAGAAGGCACAAATAACATTCTTTTTAATCCTTTACTGCTCCCTAAAAGTGTTCTTTCCCAATTATCATCTACAGATATTTCTACTGTCATTGTTTGAAATGCTGTGGAAATGTCTTTAAGAGGCTGTGTTATTTCTGTTACAATCAAATATTTGATGGATATATTGTCTCCTTCTTTTGCTGTTACATCTTTATTAACTGGTGATAAATCTTGATAAAGTACATTTTCTATTCTCTCATTTTTTGAAAAATATCTTGCTAAACCTACTTCTCTTGCAAATTCTACGCAAATTTCATTATTTTCAAATAAAATTGACCAGTTTTCCTTATTGCTATCATAATAACTTGAATAATTGTTTGGTTGTATTATATATAAAAAGTCTCGTGTCACTGTAACAACTGATACATGTTCTTGTTTGCTTTTATATAATATAATTTGATATATTCTTGTTGCAAGATTTCCTGTAAGAGCCATACCAAGCTTGCCAATTGAAATGTAAGCCCCATTTTGCCTATAAGTAACATTAATTATTACATATCCAAAAACAACAATTAAAATAAGAAAATATACTCAAACTCACAATTTGAAAGCATGTACTGCTTTAGCTATTATGACTTCTGTTTTGTTTGAAATTGTTTGAGTCAAAGTACGGTGTGTATTCAATTTTTTAGAAATTTGTTTTGTCGAAGAGCAACTATCTAATGTCTTAGCTTGTAATCCAAAAATAGCAGCCAAATTTGATCTAAAATAAAACATACACACTTATTCTAAGCATGTCTTTGCAATTGCTAATTAATGGAATTAAAATTAAAGAAACCACAAGAAAAGAATAATGTTAAATTCTATAGTGGTTATAAATTCTATAACATTCGTATAAATATGAATTATATTTCGTATGAGTCATATCCAATTACATTTTTTTAATGTTATATATTAATAAAATTAGTAATTTATGAAGAAAGTAAACGTACCCTGCTGCTGGCATAAAATCAGCTTCATCATCGTCTCGTAAAATTTTATCGAGATTCGGTACTTGAACATTTCCTACATTCATGGCTATAAATTAAATTTCTTAAACAAGAATTTTTTTTTGCACTAAAAGAATAACGAAAAATATAAACTTAAACTACCTGCAAACAGTAAATGACACTTTGTTACATACAAACTACATGACTAATAAAATCAGCAATAGATGGCGTAGTACTTTTTATTTCTAAAAGTTAAAAAGTTATAGCTTCAATTCTATAAGTAATGTAAAATCTTTTAGCAGTTCATTCAAAAACAGATACAGACATTAATTACATTAAGATCTGACTAATATGAAATATTAAAATATACATAATAACGAACAAAAGTACAATTATAAAAATTTATATCCATTACACTCTTGATACAGTATTATAAAAAATATAAATTTATTGTATATATTCTATACTTTTTCTAGGATAGAAATAAATGTTAACTGTCTATACATGTGCTATGATATAATTTATTGGAAAGAATTAATTATACATTTTGTTACATATATATATATATATGTATATATATGTAGCATTCTATATATATGCTACTATATTCATAAAATTATTCTAATTCAAAAGTATAATGCACTCCATTTTTTGGATATTGTTTTGCTATCTGAAAGGACATATTCACATATTAATCATTAAGCATAAAATTACAATATCTTATTTTTTAATGAAAATATAATCTTACTCTGGGTTGACTTGCTCTAACTGAAAAGTGATCGATCACAAAGAAAGATATTATGATGCCAATATAAATAGCAGTAGCCTTCAGTTCATTGACTCGTGGACGAACACCATAGTCATACCGATCTCCTTGCAGCAAATAGAAATCGTAAGGTAACTACAAATGGAATAGCAGGATTAAGTTATTAGGCATTATTGTTTCAATTAGCATTAAATTAAAGTTAAAGCTTAATACTATTAAATATGTACAGTTTCATTATAACATAATCTTGGTCCAGGATAATCCCAAGGATAATAAGGATCTTTAGCTGCATAACTTATCAATGGCAACTTTGGATAGTCTCCAACATACATTTCCTTTGGACCATAAGGTTGATATTCATCAGGATGCAGACCATACTTTATTGCAGCTGCATCCCTTTCTTTTTTTGTTTTTGGGTAGGGGCCTGGTAAATGATCTTCTGTATCAGGATCTGTGAAACATAAAAAAATATAATTAATGAAATTTTCCTATCCCAAACAATCGTCTTAGATAGCTCTTATATAAGATTTTAACCTTCCAAAATACGAAAAGAACGTTTAATTTTTTTATATAAAAGCTTTATACTTACATATATCAAATAAAGGTGTTTCTTCAGAAACTGAATCAACAAAATTTCTAATACAGGTAATAAGTGGTGTATTTTTTATAAATATTTTTGACAGGTTTCTACCTTTCTCTAGCACAGCCATTTTCAATGACTTGTATGCATGAACATAGGATGATGCGTGGGAAACCAATATTATATACTAATATCAGCCAATATGTACTGAATACTTGTATGGAAGCATACATTTTTATTTAATATTTATTATTACAGGCAATATATCTATATCAATATAGATCTTAAATGTTTAAATCTGCTTTTATTCTAATATTATTCTAATATTTATTCTAATAAAATATGAAATCTAGGGCGTTTTAAAGTACACTAGTTTGAATTTTCCTAAACATAAAAATCTAATTGTTAATGTTTCACAGAATACAAAAGCAATGTGGTTATTTAGAGACTTTTTAAGATAATTGTGAAAAGATAACATATCGATGTCCTACAGTCTATCGCTTCATTTTATTCAAGGTTTTTAAATATAGTATTGTCTTATTAACTAGCCGCGTATCGATAACACATCTATTTAATATGGAAAACCCTATAACGAAAGCAGTATCAACATCAATTAGTAAATAAAGTATTAACTTTATTTTGGTATTAGACTATCAAATCCACATAAAAACAATTAAATGTTGCCTCGAAACAAGCACAATAAAAAAAGTATATATAACGCTGAAATTTCAATCTATGAAAGCATTTCCAAAAAATGAAGAGGGAGTTAGCGATAATTAACAAGGCTGAAGTTGCCAATTAAAATTTTTGATTTCAGCGAGTTATGTTAAATTTATTAAAAGAAGAGAAATGATCCCACTCATGCCAAATATACAAATATATTTGTCAATCATATAGCAAATATAAATTTATAGTAATTTAAAAAATTTAAAATACACAGAGGTAGAAAGCACTTTTGAATGGACCGCCACGATTTTAGATGTACTAGTGAATTTGGATTATAGGTACCGCGGATCGACACCATGCGGACAGGTGACGTATATAACCACAAGAAAATGGCCGATAGTATGTGTTGATTGGTTATATCGATTGTGATTAAAGTTAGTGCAAAGTGTAATTAATTTAGTCATTGTAAACGGTTAAACTTATCGTTAAAGTGAAATTTGTTTTTATAGCAAAGCATATTTCGTAATGGTATGTACAAACACGAATATTCTCAATGTACATAAAGGTTTTATAATAACGTAGAATTCCCAAGTTTAATTAAAAATGGAGATGAGTTGTCAGATTTTTTTTATAAGAGAATATTTAGACAATTATATTTTTATATTTGGATTTACTATAATATTAGTACAAAAAAATACGTATTACTGATACTTTGTTACTTTTATATTAATGTAAATTTACAACTGAGAGAAGAAATTTTAATTGACTGTATTCTATATTAGGTTAGGTGATAAAGATATATATACACATATATCGGATATATAAAAAAAACTGAAAAATTTGCACATTTATTAAACTAGTCCTTGAAACTTCATTAAAAATATCATAGACTAAAGATTAAATCTATGTACACATGAAAAAATGTGTAGTATTGTAAATACTCATGCTTCAATAAAGGTTTCCATTTTTCCCATTTCGAAAGAAAATTATCCTAATTTTTATTAAAATTTTCAAATTCTCTTGTATCGATCTTTTTCAATGAATGTTAATACATAAAATTTGTATAATACATATTGTACTTAAAAGTATGTGGAACATATAAAGTAAACAAAATGTATGTTGTTAACAATATACAAAGAAAATGTTCTACAATTGAAAAACAATATAAATTTTTATTTAGATCATATTTTATTATGAATTGTTTCATACAAATATACAGTTGCATAAACATCTGCAGCCTATTTATTACGTATTTCAATTCTGAGATATAAATCACTTTTTCTCTGAATATTTTTGTTCCTTATGTTTTATTCTATATACCCAATTCTTAGGTTATAGTTCATATATTAAGGCTTAGATATAAATAATAGGAACTACTCTTGTTATAATTATGGTAAAAATTATTTATTTGTTTCTTTATTTTACTCTTTGATCAGCTTCGTGAATAAGTTTGACCAATTTATTCGCAATCTTTTCATTGCATGCTCCAATTGCACGTGGTTGCATGATGTTAATCTTTTTACCTGTAACATGTATCATTATTTTTATACTATATATGTCTTGAATGCAAGTCAATACAAAATTTTATGCTATGTGTGAGATGAAATTTTAGAAAACTGTATATAATAATTAATGAATAAATTCCATATGTAAAATTTTATACTATAAATTTTAAACGAATATTATTTGTTAGTACATAGCATAAGACAATGTAAATTCAATTGTCAATTGTCGGTCATTCTAATTTTTTAAATATACTTATAGTATATTTGTTTACATATATCATAGTCATATACAATCATGAAAAAGAACTGAGAAAACGTATGTGTATAAATAGCTATTTACCTGTTTCACGATCGACAACCACACCACCTGCTTCGGAAATAATTAACGATGCCGCAGCGATATCCCACGTGGAGATACCTGGCCCCTCGATGTAATAAGCCTCGACAGTTCCCATTGCGACATAACACAATGTCAATGCTGCTACACCAAGTGTGCGAATGCTATAAAAAGAAATACATAAATCTAAATAAAAAGTGATTGCATATGTAGAAATGCAAATGCAGCGATAGAAATTAGCAATTTATTGTTGTTTGATAAACTTCGGTATAAGACATCGTAACTTTAATAGAATATGCATAAGCATGTAATGTACGTAAAATAGAAGTACAATTGAAGTAGTCTGATTTTCTACCTGAATTTGGATTAATGAAATATATGTATATTCGTTTATATGTAGAATTTTTTCTAACAAAGACTTTATGTAAGTTGACCGTGTCTTTATGATAGAGTTTGGAAAAGTAGAAACTCCTGGTTTAAAAATAACAAATATAAAGATACGAAATACACAGATACAATTTATGAAATAACTTCGAATTAGAAAAAAAATGATAGGATATTGGAGTACCTTACCCTTGAGCTTCTAGAGCGATTGTTCGTATTCTTTCGATAGTTTTTTCCCTCATATGATGCACTTTTATGAAACCACTTTCCATGCAAACCAAAGCTTTCGACAAATCTGTGAACACATCGAACATTTTTAATATCGAAGAATAAGAATTTGAAAACACATACAGAATAATATTTATTTTTTCTATACGGAATTCATCGTTTTATTAAGTTGAAAAATGATCTCTTTTAATATGTAAAACCACAGTGAAGCAGCAAATCTTTTACAATTTACTAACAATATGTCTATTAACTTAGACTTCGTAAATCAAAATTGTGATTTACCTTGAACACTAGAGACCTTTATAGGTTTGTTGTTTAAAAACGCGCCGCGTCCCTTCCTCGCTGTGAATAGTTGTTCAAGAACAGGGTTGTAAACGATGCCAATCACCATTTCTTTATTAATTGCCAAACCGATTACGACACAAGTGAGAGGAAGACCATGAATAAAGTTGGTGGTGCCATCGATTGGATCAATGATCCACGTCGGGTCATCCGTCAACTCTGGAAGCTCTTTCCCAGTCGATTCTTCACCGATAAATCTGGCACCAAATTTTTCATACATTTCTCTCTCCCAACAATTTTTATAAAGTGAATTTTAAATAAATATATTTACCTGTGGCCTGGAAACTTCGATTTTAGTTGTCCAATGATCACCTCCTCTATCTTTCGATCGAACTCTGTTACCAAGTCCCAATTATCCTGCTTCTCATCGACATTTTTCGCACCATTGATAGCTGCCTTGAGTATCTTTAATAGAAAATTGTAAAAATTAATAATTTGAAATATCGTCGAAACGTTTTATTATAGCGAAAGTATTCGTATAATACATAGACATAATATCAATGAGTATGCATAATGCTTGTACTAACTTACGTAATTTAATTGTGATCGCTAATGACTATTAGTCGATGCCATAATAAATAAATAGGTAATAATGATAATAATAATTTCATAGAATTAGTCTATTTAAAGTTGCACGAGAAAACATAATTACCGATAACTTTGTTGATAATACCTCGCAATATTTTCTTATTAAAATATTTCCTAAATTAATGATATTTTGTTTTTACTGATATACATTTTTACTGATGCGATTGTTATTAACCGATGTAAACATTTTACGTATTTCTAATAACCGATCATTTCAAGAGATATTTAAATTAAAATTATTTATTTCGCTAACTTAAAATTTGTCTTTTCTCCTGCAAAAGTTTCGTTAATCATTTAAAAAACACTTCTGATTAGGAAATTTGAAAAAATCTATACAACAAGGAATGAATGTGCGTCACTTTGATTCATCGTATTTCCCCAACTCTATAAATAATGAATTATACTTTTCCTATTGCTTATTTTTCCATATATCGAATAGTTAAGATCTTATTTCCGGTATACAGTATATTATTACTATCGTTCTTAATGACGATTGATTTTAGCATTTCAAATAGTTAGAAAACCATAATTTTGGATGTAAGATAAATATAAAGATACAATTCGTTAAAATTTTTTATATCGATTAGCTTGGAAACGAAATGTTTGATGAAGTAATCGTCTAATAGTCTAATTGATGCAGTTAATGTAATATACGCCCACGAATCTCGTTACCATTAAAAACCATTCATATTATGTAAAAGTTTGATAGGAATCGATAATCATAACATCTATTGATTTCATCAATGATACCTATTCATTATGTTTGAATTAAATATTCGCGTATTATTTGAATGTTTCATATTTCTTCACACTTTTTTTTTTATCTTATTCAAATAATAAAGCTACTCTATTCTTGTTCAATTCTTAATCAGTTTCTTTCGATCTCGATCACTTTTTATGTAAAATAGTTGCTTATAAATGGCAACATTTAAACGATTAGTAATTAGACAAGAAGACTTATCAACTTCTTCCATAATTAGAGAAACGATATTGTTGGGACTATGCAAAAAAGACGCTCTTAAATTTCTGATAAATGAAGAAACAAATAAACTACGGAAAAATTTAGTCCTAAATTAATGTTACTTTCATATTTATTACTTTACCAATTCTAATTGCATCATAGATGATCCACAATAATTTGAATTAAAGTATTTCATTTTAAGTGAGAAACGCCGTCAATGTCGTTTATTAGAATATTAAAGTATAGAATGCAAATAAAAATTAGTAACATAATCTAAAACTAATTCAACTTATTGCGATGGCTATCTACGATACAACGATGCCAAATGAAAAGAAAAATTCAATCAATGATCCACGTCTTATCGTCACGTATCACCCAGTGGTAGAAATGTGAAAGCGAATGCTTATACACCCTTTATTTCTTACAAACATTATACATATATGTACGCGTGCTTACTTGTGCGGCATCATGAGTCAACTTGATTGCAAATTCGTAGTACACATCTTCCGCGTAGCGTGCCATCTCTTCAGATTTTCCCAGTGAACGGCGAACACGAGATCCTTGACGTGAAAACGTATCAACAGGTACTGCGTTAGGTGCAACAGCACCGCGTACTTTTTATTCGTACCGACTTAGAACATGTCGTAAAAAAACCAATTCAAGGATGACTCGATCCGTCGTTTAGTTCTTCCCCGTGTTGCAAGAGTATGATTTCGGAGCTATATTTTTCCACATTGTGGACGTAAATAGACATTCCTTGGAATTGTGCTACGAGATAGTAACGTTTACACTGCGACTTCGCGCTTTAATAATGCGATTAATTTGGTAAATAGCTGTCTGCATAAAAATTCGTTACGGTTTCAACTTTGAGTGGCTTTTACGATTCGTTCGAGATAAAATCTGAAAATAAGATTTTAATGACGATATTCAGCGCCTGACTTTTACTGATAACACTCTTTCCTTTTTATTTCTTTATCTTTCTTAAACACATCATTATTGCCTTACAATATATTATTTAAATATCGTGTTTGTAACTTCAATTACTAGCTTTCTTCAAACACGTATCGATTAATTATTTAGCGATGTATATAGTATTCGCGTAGTATTTGCAAATTCTTTGGAAACGTACATATAAGAAATAAATATAGAATCTTTTAAGGAAAATAATTTAATTTTACAACATTTGCTGAATATTATTACATAATAATTCGAGCGGATTTTTAAATTTTCCGTGTAAGAAGTGATTCATTTCATACTGTAATTCCCGTGTTTTATTGCAATGATTTGCACCGAGGCTCGTTACTCATGGAAATATCGTATTCCCAGATACCATTTCGTACAATGAGATTATTATGGGAGAGCAGAGATCATTATCAAATGTAGCTAGCGATTTGCCAGTTGGTTGTACCGCAACAACACAACGAACGTATAAAAGTACATTGTAAAAGACTGTGTCAAGGTGAATTATCGAAACTCGATCACCCTTTCACACTACACTGATCAAATTTACTAAACGTGTATATAAAGTACGCTCCTCGAATTTTTATGTCCCAATCTTGTTTTCCTGTCAAGAAAGAAAATAAAAACTTGTAATACTTTAAAAAATCTTCAATATAATTTCACTAACTTAGTAATCCTTTCACATGTTCCAACTTAACAAATTTTGGAACAAAGAAACAATACAGGAGATATGATAAAATTAAATATATTATCGTTTAATTGTTTCATAGCTTATTACACACTATGTTGATTTAAATGTGAAGTTTCAGCCATTGATAGTGTTCTATTTTTAATACGAATATAACATCTGTATGTGTGAATGTACGCTCAATAGCTGGAAGTATGTCACCTGTTACATCCTTGAGATTTTCAGATCGTTGTTTAATATCCTATCTTTCCTTTTCAACCAGTACTTTCTGCCAGATACAATTCATTTCCTTGCTAAATTACATATGAAGTATAAACATATGTTTAAACGATTTCCAATGAAAACACGTTCCTTTATTGTTGTTCGTTGCACAAGATTCACACATTTTTATTCAGTTTTTGCTTGTAATATTTATTCGACCGTGAATTTTTGCAGCCATAATTTGAGATGTCTATGAATCATTATACTTCCTTGACCAACCTTCGACTGCTCTTTTCCGTATCTGTAGCTATCTGGCAAGTAATGTTCCACTTCGAACAGGATACGTATGCAGAGACTTCGCTTGATCTACAATTGTTCCGTATCTTTTCGCAGATCTTATTAACACATTAACATGTTAACATATTTCCAACTATAGTTTCATAATTATTTAATTTCCTAAAATCTATATCCTATGGAACTTTTATTTGACGAGAATGGAACTTTGAATGAACATTTGGAGAATAAAAAGTCATCTTTTGGTTAGTAATTTTATAAAAATATATCAAGTTTTCATAATATTTTTATTAGATAATATTTGAACTCCTTGCTCATCAACATGCCTTTTATAGTTTCAATAAATCGTTTGTATGATACTTACTCGTAGGACGATCAAATTCTTAATAATCATTATCTAGGTCCTCTTATGAATCTTATTTTCTTTTTTAGGATCAATTAAAGTATACTCGGTTGTTTAGAATTTTCACAGCTCTTGTTTGCGACTCTTGTAAGCTCCATGAATCAGGTTATTTACTTTTGTCCCTCGATACTCCCTATTAACCAAATTAATATTATTTAATTAAGATGACACAGATAAACGAATGAATGTCTTATTCGTAGAATCTTACAAATCAATCTTAACATTCTTCTTCTAAGCATCGTATTGCTCTCGCGTCACTTTACTTTTGAAAATTGTCCTGTTCTTTCAATTAGAAGAAGAGGTATCGATGGTTAAACAAAATTATTAAGAATATAATAATACTTTTATTCAGTACACAATAACTAGAATATATAATAATCGAGCTGGCTCTCCATTTAAAACTTGATCACGACCTAGTCAATCTCTTCCTCATTATTTTCAGATCAGTATCAGTGATCAGTTGCTTTATTTCCATCGCTAGTGTTTCGTTTGCTGCAGCAATTGTTTTTGGTTCCATCACATTATATTCCTCGTCTACAAGAAATTTGGTACTATTATTTATGTAATCGAATTTCAAAGTATTCGGCGATGAAAATAAAAATATGTCATTCTTTAAATGTTTTCACGTTTGCCGATTTATATCGAATTACGTATATTAAACTAAATATAATAAATATAATCAGTATATACTACTTTTAGAAATATTCAATATTTAATATTAATTTAGAAATATAAAATATAAAATTAAGGATTAAAATATTAAAGCGTGTAGAGCGTTCCTCGGAACATTGTAACAGTTGAATCCCAAATTACGGTATCGTAATAAACCCAATAAAAACCCGAATAAACCCAAATTACGCAATTACGGTAATCCAAGAAATGAATATAAAGAGAAATATTAAAGTATTGTAGTGTAACATTAAGCAGTCGTCCTTTTAAATAACAGAAGGTTCTTCCTTTCTCTTACTCATTTTATTAACGCACCTTTAGTGTCAATTACCGTGCCGCCTGCTTCACAAATAATCAGCACTCCCGCTGCTACGTCCCAAGGTTGAAGATGATCCATTTGAAAGCAGTCTATCGCGCCTCTTGCTACGTATGCTAGAGCCATTGTAGCTGATCCCAAAAATCTAACTCTAGACATCCAGTTATGTAAGATAATTCTACCGTTATTTCTATTCCTCTTTATTTCATTCTTAATCGGTTACTTTTTGATTCTTTTTCAATTTTCTAATTATCCTTCCTAATTGAAATGAACACTCACCCTTTTGAAGCATTAAGAAGAGCTTCGAATCTTCCCCATCTGATATCTCGGTTTCTTGAAGGAATGCGAAGCGAAAATAACTCGAGCTCTATCAATGACTTTCTTAGTTCTGTAAAAGATAACCGGCATAAATGTTTGATTACTCGTTTCGTCTCCCGAACGAAATTATTCTTTCCGTCTTTATACTCAGTGAATAATGACTATCGCCGTTTAAGTTGGCAATGAAGCTTTTCCTCATACAGACTGGAAATTTTTTCTATTATTAAAAAATTGAAAACTATCTCGAATTGTTTTTATAGATCTTCTATAGATATGGAAACGACCTCTTGTTCGAGCGTTTAAAATACCATTACCAGTATTGCATGAAGTTTTAATAGGTTTGTCGTTTAGAAATGCGCCGTGTCCTTTAATCGCAGTATACAGTTCCGAAGTGATTGGGTTATAAATAATTCCTACTACGATTTTCTTGCAAACTGCTAGGGCGACCGAAATACAGGTGTTCGGATTTTCATTTATATAATTTACAGTTCCATCTATGGGATCTATGATCCACGTAGGTTTGTCTGTTAACACTGGCGCTTTTTTAACGTTAGCCGTAGTCTCTTCTCCAATGAATCTGTTTCAAAAAATATTTTCTATCGTAAGAAGTATTTTTAAATAAATATTAATATTTTGTTTCAGGAATCCGGTTACATGCGACCGTATTTAATTCGCGTGATTGCTGTTAGATTAAAATCTCTTTAATTGATTACTGGTTACTTACTCATGGTCTGGAAATTTTTCTTTCAAACTTTTGATCAATATATCTTCAATTTTTTTATCATAATCTGTAACAAGGTCCCATTCATGACTTTTAGCTTCTACGGTTTTCTCTCCTTCAAAACCGTATTTAAATACCTAAGGAAAAAACGGAACACAGATAAAAATTATCTGATAGGTGTTGGCTCAATGATAAGTAAAGACAAATCATTCCTTTAACTATAATAGCTACTAAATTTCTTTATACTCAAGTTGATCGATGCTATGTTAGATAATTGATTTAATAATTCTTCGGGAAATTTATTTTATCGCTCTTTAAAATACTGATTGGTCAAATTTTGTAAATTCTTAAAGGATCGATTTTAATCACTTTTATTCGAATGTTTCGTCAAAAAGATATAAAACTTGAGAGGAATTGCGAATTTTTGAACGAACACAAATCTCGTACGTATTCCTTTTTAACTCTTTCAAGGTAAATTAACATTGGATATGTA
The DNA here is from genome assembly GCA_014737395.1 of Bombus waltoni. Lineage (NCBI taxonomy): Eukaryota > Metazoa > Arthropoda > Insecta > Hymenoptera > Apidae > Bombus > Bombus waltoni. The sequence goes on along the minus strand of JACXII010000009.1, from coordinate 2,249,131 downwards.
GTTACATTTACCGAGCGTATAAATTAATTCCACTTCTTTTTGAACAAAGCTAAAGTTTCATTTATGGATTATGTAAATCCGTGAATTCGATCAAAGTAGTTTCCATTATTTAACTAATTATGAAATTGTGTAAACGCAGAGAGGATTTTTCGAAATTTCTCTGAGGTGGGATAATTACGAATATAAACGAGTAATTGCTAAAAGTGCGATAAAAATCTGTATTGGTAGAAAATGTACGACCCAATTGTCTCTTAAAGTTATCTTAAAACGTATTATCTCGTTAGTAAGTTTTTGAAAATTTCTTTTTTCAATGACGGATAATATATCCAATGTTAGTAATAATGTCTAACGCTGTGCTGATATCGATAGAATTTCAGCAGAAGGAGAGACTAATTATCACTCACTTCGCCTGCTTTCAAGATTAACTCCTTGGCAAAGTCAAAGTAATTCCTGATATCCAGCTCGCTTGACATGATCGCCGATCCTGATGCTTTCGACAGAACGACTGATCGATTGAACGCGCAAACCGCATGTCGGGATCCTCTTATCTTTAACATCAGAGATACAGAATCGTGTAAATGGCATAAGTACTTGAATCTAAACATTCGAAGAGAATTCGTTATCTGAGATACCACATTGTAGTTTTGATTCAATATGAGAAGTATTGATTTGAAGTTTGCAATTCGATCAGTTAAATCTGTTTTCGAAGCCGAGTTCGTTTAATTACAGTATAAATGTCTGTAATCGACAGTTGAAAATGTTTCATCACATTCATATTGCAAGCAAAACTTTTATTTTCAGAATATTCATTTTTGTTTCTATGTGATTAACTTTGCTTTGAGATGTATAATAACAATACGGTTACAAGTGATAACATATCGCTTATAAACAGTCTACTACTAATTTAAAAAGTCATCGATTATTGCGATTAACATCAATAACATACAGGCTGTTAACTCTTTAGTGTTGCAATCTGATATTTCGCGCGAAATATTTTTTACATGTTATAATTGCGACGCTGATTTGATATATCGTTAGATCGTACGTGAATCTATATAATATTTTGAATTAATTTTTTGACAGATTGTATCAGTAGATATCAGACCCCAGATTTAATCTCGACGTTCTTGCGTTCTTGAATTACATCCCGAATTATCTAAGTAATACAGAAAATAATTACTTTCTTTAAAATCAGACTGGTCCTGATCAAATTGGTCCCACTGGATCCGGAGGACCACCTGGTGTCGTACACGAAAATATGACTTCTTTGCAAAAGGCTATCGAGACCATGGAAGAGAAAGGACTTCAGGAAGATCCACGTTATTCTCAGTTGCTTGCTTTAAGGGCTCGTCAAAGCAACATGGGAGAGAAACAAATTTTCACTACACAACAATTACAACAATTGCGGCATGTTATATATGAAATATATTAGTTAATCGGTTATATACGTATAATTAATTGTATCGATTATTTATAATGATTAATTCTTTATACATAATCATTTACAGGATACAGATAATGGCATATCGATCATTGGCAAGAAATCAACCATTACCGCAGCAACTTGCACTTGCCGTTCAAGGTGAATTAAATAGAAATAATATTATTAGTTTTACGTTCTAGCTAACTATTCTAGCATTTGTATTGTTTTGTTTTATTTCGTATTATCTTAAATATGAAAGTAATATATTTTTATGCGTGTCCAGGACACGTACAGTCTTACCTTCGGCTGGATCGATCGATGCACCCACTTAATGCTTTAATTTATAACATCATTATATTCTTTCCAACAAGAGTAGATACTCGTATCGTGAAAATAGAAAGATAGAGTAGGATAATCTATAATGAGAGTTTGATGTAGGATTAACGTAAATAGGTGGAGTATCTCCCCCTTCAAGTATGGGGCAACGTACTGCTATGGACCCATCTCAAGGACTTGCTTCTACAGCTCCACAAATCTCTGGTTCAAACTTAATTGGTCCGGCAATTTTTCCAAGAGCAGGTTGTCAGACACCGCAACTTCCTCCTCAACCATATGTTAAAGCTAACAAAGTGACAACTGTAGTAAAACCAGTTGGTTTAGATCCGTTACTGATTTTACAAGAACGTGAAAACAGAGTTGCAACGCGCATAGCGTTACGAATGGAACAATTGAACAGTTTGCCAACTAACATGCCAGAAGATCTTCGCATTCAAGTTCAAATAGAACTACGAATGCTTAGAGTATTAAATTTTCAAAGACAACTACGATCAGAGATTTTAGCGTGCACTCGAAAGGATACTACTTTAGAAAGTGCAGTGAATGTAAAGGCTTATAAACGTACGAAAAAACAAGGTCTTCGAGAAGCTAGAGCTACCGAGAAACTCGAAAAACAACAAAGATTGGAAGCTGAACGTAAACGCAGGCAGAAACATCAAGTAATTAAATTTCTAACTTTTCAAAATGCTATTAGATAGAAAATGATATATATAATCTTTATTCTTATTTTACCAGGAATTTATTAATTCTGTACTACAACATGGTAAAGATTTCAAGGAATTTTATCGAAATAATGTGGCCAAGTTGGCTAGACTTAACAAAGCTGTTCTCAATTATCATGCAAATGCTGAAAGAGAACAGAAGAAAGAACAAGAGCGTATCGAGAAAGAACGTATGAGACGTCTAATGGCAGAAGACGAAGAAGGTTACAGAAAACTGATTGATCAAAAAAAAGACAAACGATTAGCATTTCTGCTGTCACAGACAGATGAATATATCGGCAATCTTACCGAGATGGTAAAGCAACATAAGATAGAACAAAAAAAAAGGCAGGTGGAAGCACGGAAGCTTAAAAAGGTACGCATATTCTTTACTGCTTTCATTAATCTTTATTAATCAGTTTAATAAATATTGTGTTATCACTTATATAGAAAAAGAAGAAGCAACAAGATGGCGAAGAAGATGACGATGAAGATGAAGATACTCGTGTTGGAGTGATCGAAACAGCTACTGGCTGCACATTAACTGGCGAAGAAGCTCCACTAATGAGTCAACTTTCAGCATTTTTAGAATCTCATCCAGGTTGGGAACCAATTGAATCAGAAAGCGAAGAAGATGGAGATGATGAAGAAGAAGGAATCGAAAGTGAAGGAAAAGATGAAAAATCTATTGGCGATTTAGACGATGAAAAAGTTAAGAAAACGATACAGAAAGCCAAAGTAGAGGATGATGAATACAAAACCGAAGAACAAACATATTATAGTATTGCGCACACCGTTCATGAGATAGTAACAGAGCAAGCGTCTATCATGGTCAATGGAAAATTGAAAGAATATCAAATAAAGGTTTGATATTAATATGTTTACAAGCATTCAAAACTGTTTCTACAAAGTATACCCTAAAACTTCCATCAATTTTAGGGCTTGGAATGGTTAGTTTCGTTATTTAACAATAATCTGAACGGTATACTTGCGGACGAAATGGGTCTTGGTAAAACTATTCAAACAATAGCTTTAGTGACTTATCTTATGGAGAAAAAAAAAGTTAATGGTCCATTCCTTATAATTGTTCCTTTATCGTACGTATTACTTCCGTTAAATATCCTAAAATAAAAGAAAATTATATTTTATATATGTTATTCTAACGTTTAATACTTTTTTTTAGGACGTTATCAAATTGGGTGCTGGAATTTGAGAAATGGGCTCCCAGTGTTGTAGTTGTATCATATAAAGGTTCACCAGCTAACAGAAGAGCTATTCAGTCTCAAATGAGAGCTACTAAATTCAATGTTTTACTTACTACATACGAATACGTTATTAAAGACAAAGCAGTCTTGGCAAAATTGCAGTGGAAATACATGATTATAGATGAAGGACATCGAATGAAAAACCATCATTGTAAGCTAACTCAAGTGCTAAATACTCATTATTTGGCTCCTCATCGACTCTTACTGACAGGAACGCCATTGCAAAATAAATTGCCTGAATTATGGGCATTATTAAATTTCTTACTTCCTTCAATCTTCAAATCTTGCAGTACTTTTGAACAATGGTTCAATGCTCCATTTGCAACCACTGGCGAAAAAGTCGAACTAAATGAAGAAGAAACTATTCTTATTATTCGTCGATTACATAAAGTATTACGTCCTTTCTTATTAAGACGTTTAAAAAAAGAAGTTGAGTCACAGTTACCTGACAAAGTAGAATATATTATCAAGTGTGAAATGTCTGGATTGCAAAAGGTTCTCTATAAACACATGCAGAGCAAAGGTGTACTGTTAACTGATGGCTCAGAAAAAGGAAAACAGGGTAAAGGAGGTGCTAAAGCTCTGATGAATACTATTGTGCAGTTAAGAAAATTATGCAATCACCCATTTATGTTTCAAGCTATTGAAGAAAAATATTGCGAGCATGTAGGTACACAAGGATCTGGTATCGTTACTGGTCCCGATTTGTACCGTGCATCTGGAAAATTTGAATTGTTAGATCGTATTCTTCCGAAATTGAAAGTAACAAATCACAGGGTACTATTATTCTGCCAAATGACACAGTTAATGACAATTATGGAAGATTATTTAAATTGGAGAGGATTTAAATATTTGCGATTAGACGGTGCTACAAAAGCAGAGGACAGAGGAGGTTTACTAAAAAAATTCAATGATCCTGGTTCTGAATACTTCTTATTTTTGTTATCAACTCGAGCCGGTGGTCTTGGATTAAATTTGCAAGCTGCGGATACTGTTATTATTTTTGATTCTGATTGGAATCCACATCAGGATTTACAAGCACAGGATAGAGCACACAGAATTGGTCAAAAAAATGAAGTACGTGTAATCAGATTGATGACGGTTAATTCGGTTGAAGAAAGAATATTAGCTGCAGCCAAATACAAGTTAAATATGGATGAAAAGATTATACAAGCAGGGATGTTCGATCAGAAGTCCACTGGTTCTGAACGACAACAATTTTTACAAAGCATTTTGCATCAAGATGATGCTGAAGATGAAGAAGAAAATGAAGTACCAGACGATGAAACGGTTAATCAGATGATCGCACGAACAGAAGGTGAATTCGAAATATTCCAAAAATTAGATTTAGAGCGAAGAAGGGAAGAAGCAAAGCTGGGTCTAAATAGAAAATCTCGATTATTAGAAGAAGCTGAGTTGCCCGATTGGTTAGTAAAAGATGATGATGAAGTTGAAAAGTGGGCTTCCGAAGAAGAAGAAGATAAATTCCTTGGGCGTGGCTCAAGACAGCGAAAAGAAGTTGACTATACTGACAGTTTAACCGAAAGAGAATGGCTCAAAGCAATCGACGAAGATGCTGCTGAATATGAGGAAGAGGAGGAAGATGATAAAAAAAAAAAGAATACACGGAAGCGGAAAAAAAAGGGCGAGGAAGACAACGACTCTATGCCAAAAAAACGAAAAAAGACTTCGGTTAATTCAAAAATAAAACGAAGTTTAAAAAAGTTGCTTATGGCAGTTATTAATTACACTGATAGCACAGGCAGAATTCTCAGCGAACCGTTTATGAAATTACCATCCAAAAGAGAATTACCGGATTATTATGAAATTATTAAAAAGCCGTTAACTATCAATAAATTACTTCAAAAGATTGAAGAAGGAAAGGTATATATATATATTATTTGTTATGTATATATTCTCTATTTTGTAATTATATCTGATCTTTCGATTATAAAGTTTATTCTGTACTTATTATTACAGTACACTGACTTTGACGAGCTTGAAAAAGATTTTATGCAACTTTGCAAAAATGCACAAATTTATAATGAGGAAACTTCTCTCATATATGAAGATTCCACTGTTCTACAATCTGTTTTCATGGATGCGCGTCAACGAATCGAAGAGGAAGGCAATATTTCTGACATAAATGATAAAGGTACTTCTTATTATCGTACTTTAATAAAAGAAAATAACAATAAAACTAAAATGATGCTATATGCATGCAATTTTTATAAGATCAAGGTGAAGAAGGATCAGATGCAGATTCTAGTGTTAGAAGAAAAATTAAATTGAAAGAAAAGAAGATCGAAGGTAGAGGAAGTCGAAGAAGAAAAGTTATTAAAAGATATATATCTGATGATGATGATAATTAAAGATTATATATGTACAGTAAATTTAGTGTTAAGTATTAATACTAATGTACCTCTCGAATTTGATTATTTTTTTATATTGAAACATTGCTATCTTTAATACTTACAGGATTATCTACTTAACTTGCGAGAATATATGAGAATGGCAATATTGTAACATGTACACTTATTGTTGCAGTCAAATGTCGTTCGCCATCTATGAGCTGTTGTTAGAAGTATAATTAGGCGAGAACACAGTGCCTTTTAACACAACTTTAAATAAAAAAAAAATTACATTGTAATTACATTTTAGGTAAGCATGACCCAAGATAAGTTATTAAAAATGAAAAATTAAGTTATATGTAGGAACAAAATCGTTCGCTTGCTTCGAAGCTTCGGGAGCACGCAAGGATATGAAATTGTCAAACGAAAACGCGAGGCTCGCTTTCTTCAAATTTACTTCAAATGGTAGTCGCCGATGGACTTTAAATTTGAAGAAACTGCTCTGTATTCTCGCCTAATTATCCTTCTAACAACAGCTCATAGATGGCGAACGATATTTGACTACAATAGTAAACGTACATGTTATAATGTTGCCATTCTTATATGTTTTTACGAGCGCGGGTTCCATGAAGTGGATAACCCTGTAAGTACATACATATATACATATATATATATATATATCTTATATATTCTATATATATATATATATATATATATATATATATCTTATATATTCTATATATATATATATATATATATATATATCTTATATATTCTATATATATATATATATATAGAAACTGAGTTGTGGGTAAATTGTAATATTTCATTGTGTTCTATGAATGGAAAAATTACGTATGTTGTGGTAAAACATTTAATTTTGCGTTACGTTATGTAAATGTAAGTAAAGATACTGAAAAACTAAAAAAAATGGTTTATACACGTAATACGTAAAATGTTCATACTGTTTGACTCCCATGAAGTTCATCTTATCAGAACCCCTATGATGAGTTAATGTAATTAAAATAAACAACATTTTGAAACTGTATATTAAAAAGTTTATTGTCATATACATTACTCAATTCTGCCAAAGTCGCAAAACTTTATCTTTTCCACCAGATGCAACACGCAATCCGTCTGGAGACCAATCCACTGCATAAATTTCATCTGCATGACCAGGTAAATCTTGGCAAAGCTTTTTTGTTTTTAAACTCCATACTAGGATAAAAATGTAAAATAAATTTAATAACAAATTGAGGTCCAAATTAACATATTAGACATAATTTGCTTACGTTTTAAGGTAGAATCTGCACTACTGCTGACAAGTAAACGGGAATCTGCACTCCATGAGATTGAGTATACAGCTTGTACATGACCTCTTAATGAAGTTATATATTTTCCTGTATTTGATTCCCATAATTTTATAGACTTATCAAATGAAGCAGATGCAATTATGCGACCATCTGGTGAGAATTTCACATCATTAATTAACTGTTGGTGTCCTGTCATTCTTGCTAAAATGAATAATAGAAAAATAAATATTTTTACTTTATGATACTCATTGTACTTATGTAATAATGAATAATACCAATAAATTTCTTTTCCTTTTCTGGTCTCCACAGAAATAATGTAAAATCATCAGAACCAGAAACAAGTATTTCTTCCCCTATAGATTCATAACGCTTCTTTGCATATTCTACGCGATTTTCAGTTGTTTCTTGATCTTTTCCAAGATGAAAACAACCAGTTCTAAGTACATAATCCACATTCAATGCTAAAGTGTTCACCCAATGAGCATGACCTTCTAAAGTCCTACACAAAATTCCCTAAATATATTCAATCAATTTTAATGAAACATTTAATAATTTTACAATGTTCAAAGTATTTTTATGAAACTTACATCTTTAGCTCGCCATACTTTAATAGTCCTATCTTGTGAACCAGAATAAATAAGGCCATTACCACCCCATTTAACACATGTCACACTTTTTGTGTGACCAGATAGAGTACGAATAGTTTGTGAGCGTACTGTGTCCCATATCCTCAGATCACAATCTTTTGAACCACTAACTAAATACTGGCATTCAGGATTTTTATGATATGGTTCCCAACATAAAGAGGTGACCCACATTTTATGTCCTATCATTGCTTTTCCTACAAATTTATAAGAGTAAAATGTAAATCATACTACTAATATATGTTCATTAAAAGTAAACTTCTAATATTACTTACCTATTTGTGTCCCTGTTTTTGGATTCCATAATAAAATTGTACCATTTTTACATGCAGATGCAAGCTTAGTTCCACATGGAGACCATGATATACATAATACCCAATGTTTATGACCCTCACATGTATATTGTGGAGTTTGCGTATATATATCCCAAAACCTAACTGTTGTATCTCCAGAACCACTAGCTAAACATGTTCCAGCTGGTGAGAAAGCAACTGATATTACAGCCTCCTTATGACCTGAATATAGTAAATGCCTTTATTTTATATAATATAAAGTTCTATCATTTTATATAATAAAATATATACCTTCCAATGATCCAGTACATCGTGTAACTGCTCTAACTTTAAAAATTGCTTGTGGTTGATATATAATATCAATTACATCCTCACTAATGCTAAAATTTTCTTTGATACTGTTCTCTAAACTATCTCTGATCTCAACATTATTTACATAAAAAGCAAAAGGTACTGGTTCTTCAGTTTGTAGAAGTGCATTACAAATTTCTTGTAATTTATCAACAGTAATATTTATGGGTAAATCTAATAAACCTCCTGGTAATATGTCACCCTTATCTGATTTCAAACGTGATAAAATCCGTTTAGCATTTTTTATTTCTGCTGAAAAATTTTCATTGTTTTGCCCACTCTTGTCTTCTTCTTCAAGTTTTCTTTTACTCATGTTGAATCAATTATAAGGTATCTTTCAGGACAAACAATCTAAAAATTTTTATAAAACACATGCTTTTGAAAATGTCTGTTTTAAGAATATTTATTACAAATGATAAATTAAATAACTTACATAAAGTTGTCACATTTAATTTTCATTACATAAATCAAAAATATTTTAATCACATTATATACTAGTAAGAAATATGTTTCAAGACAACAAGAATATAAAAAATTTCTTTCAGAATAATTAATTATTTATGTATTAAAATAATTATTCACATGCACGTGGTTAAAATAACTCGAACTAAATCTATAAACTGTGATTTAATACCTATAACCGCTATTATTATTAAATCTATTTATATTTGTAAGAATTAATTAATCAAATTTTTAAAAATGTTGATTTAATTCCTGGATTTGGTGAAAAACTAATTAAATCCGTAAGACATCACTGATCTCTTTTCTCAAATATGTTTTTCGAGATATAATAGTGTCTTGCTAACTGTCCACGTTTAGGGAACAAATCTGGCCACTGCTCAATTTTTAAAAAATTATCACTAGAAATTCTGTTACGGAAAAACTAAAATAAAAAAATAAGTGGAAATAGTAAGGACCAATTAGCAAGACAGGATTTCGGTCAATTAATAAGACTATAGTCAGATTGTTATAATTATCATTTATATATTCATGTCATTTTATACATATTTATATAATTTTTCAATTTTTATTAATGGTATTAAGAATTTTCCTATCTTTTGTAGAAAAATACGATTCTTAATGTAAAAATGTTTATGATATAAAAGTTAAATAAAAATATTAATAACCAAATTAAATTCGTTATTAAAAGCGAAATTAATAATTCAAAAATATATGTATTGAGATTATATTTGAAAAATTATTCTTAGTGATATTAAAGTTGCTTTCCGAACCAGCTATAACTGGAATTTTAAAAAAGGATAGAGTTATGCTTCTTACTTAACTGCTACTCATGGATATAAAAACGCGTTGACAACTCTAACGATAAGATGGCGAGTTAGTATGTTGATGGTTATTTTAAGATTATTTTTAAACTGACTGTAGGAAGACTCTTTTAATTTAATAAACTAATAATTTATTCATGTTATTCGATCTTCTCATTAATGTGCCATGAACCCACTTGATTCAACAATCGAATCTATCCCAGAGATTTCTAAGATTTTTGATGAAGACTGCAATTGTACTGCTATTGATAAAACTATCGGGGAATTTTGCGGCGAAACTGAAACTCTAAGAATTATCAATGAGTTTCAAAAATTATACGAAACTCGCATTGAAAATGTTGATCAAGAGTTTGAAAATGAATTTGATCAAGTTTGTGTAAGTTCTTTTATAATATATAAAGTTAATTTAATTTATTTGCATAAGTGCAAATGTAAAACATAAAAAATGTTTATTCCTTTTCGTAAAAAAATTGATAATAATAAGTTAAGAAGACAATGAAAATGAATGTATATTTCTCTATATTTTCGATTATTAATGTGAAACTTCTACTTTTATTATTTTTTATTATTTCATAGATGAAATTAGAAATATCAAAAGAATGGATAAAAAATTTAAAAGAGCAAAATATTATGTTAGTACAAGTAGTAGAGGATTTAGAACAAGCTGCTTGTAATAGAGTTAAATTATTGGAACAGAAATTAAAACATTCATCAGTGCTAGTTTCTGGAAACATGTCAAAGTCAATGAATACAGAAAGGGTATGATATTTGAAATTTTTCTTTAAGATTGCTATGGTAAGATATATATATATAATGCAAATTTATATAACATAAATAATAATTATTATAGACTATACATACACTTTCAAATCGTGTAAGTATCTTGGAAAAAGATGAAAAATATATGCAACAAAAAATAGAATTTCTTCAAAGTGATATCAGAGGATTATTAGAACTAATACGACGTGCAGTGCAAGAAAATCATTGGAATTTAGATGATATAAAGTTCTTCGAAATTCAACCTAGTGATATACCAGTCCCCACTAAGTAAGTTCCTATTAAGTTTCTTGAACCTGGCAGTATATACATGAATTTCTAAAATGGAAATCCACATAAAATAGGAATCCACATGGGGTGGGGGGGGGGGATCTGTTGGTTCTCCAAATGTGTGCTGCCAGGCTAATTAAATATTCTAAACAAATTAAGTAATATAATTTCTTTTATACTTTTGCAGCTGTACCTGTGATCAGGTAAATATAAATGTAGATGCTGATAAGAGATTCAAACTTAGAATACAAATTAGTCATGATTTCATGAATAAATCAGATTATCCATTAGATGGAAGTATTTGCATGATACATCCTACCCATTCGACAACACTTTAATTAAGTTTTTACTTTTTGCTATATATGTAGATATATAATTGGTATACGTTGTTTATTTTATATTTTAATTTCCTACACTCTTTTTGATAAATTCTTTGTCAAATATGCTATATAATTTTTATGTAAAATAAATGGTGGGTATGTAATATAATTATGTACAAATTGTTGTTTTTCTTATATCTAAATTTACTGTAATATATATGAGTAATGAAAGTTTGAAATTAACTTTGTGATTTTAAAATTAGGAAGATATAAGTCATAAAATGATGCAGTCCTTAAAATTGCAAATCAAACATCTTCAAGAAAATGAAAAAAGAATGATTGTGTAAGTGAAAATGAAAAATGAATTTAAATAATGAATATTTTTTAATATATTTGTGGTTAATACTAAATTCCCTGTTTTTTAGATATCAAAAAGAGTTAGAGGATAAATTAATAGATCTTAATGCAAAATTGCAAACAAAAGAAGATACTGTTAAAGCATGTGTTTCTCAGTTTCAAAATCTTAATGATAATCTTAGAAAACATGTTAAATTTACTGAGCAAATTGCATGTAGTTCATTTATAGTAAATGATCAAGAACCTGTTGATGTAAGTTAATATTATCTTAAGTAAGTTAATACTTTTATTTTTTTTAATCACAATTTTAAGTATATATAAATATATGTAATTATATTTCTGATAAAGTGAAGTAATTGAAAATACAAAGATTAAATAATGAATAACAAGGCAATCATGTTGAAATACGAAATATTTTCAAATGTATGAGATTCTCTAGATTAATATAGTGATAATTATCTTTAAAACTTTTGTTGCTATCCAGATTATGTTAGTGGCTGATATTGTGGAAAAGCTTTTCATTGAAAAAGATCTAGAAACAAAAAATTTGCAGGAACGCTTACGTGACGCGGAATCTAATTTGATAATAGTTACTCGTGATAGCGATATAAGTTTAAATAATTTAAAAGTTCAGTTGAATGAAAAGTACAAGAGAGTTCAAGAAATAGAGCAGCAAATGGTTAATCTACAAAAAGTTTGTGCTACTTGCTCGAATGTATATTTTATTTTTCAATAATAATTTATTTATAATTCTATTTGTATCAACTGTTAGGAATCAATAGAGAAGCAAATTGTCTTAACAGCAGAAGTGACAGAAAGAAACGAAGTAGTAACGTCTCTGCAAAAACAAGTAACTATGTTACAAGAGCAATGTCGTTCTACAAACATGCAAATTCAGTTTAAAGAAGGCATTATTAAAGAAATGCGAAGAAAATTAAAACAAGCTAAGGTATAAACAGTAATTCGTGAATTTGTAAATGGATAACAATGATGTTTTTTATTTTCAGTTTCTATATTCTAACTTCTTTCCTTATACTTATAATCATTATGACAAAGTTACTATTGACAATCAAGAAATGGAACCTTTTTATAAGTTATGTGAGAAAATTATGATACCAAAAATGGTGTATACATCTGTTGAACACAATAATGATTCGTCTTTGCAAACTTACATTAACAATATTTTAAATCATAATAAATTAACAAAAGGTGTACCTATAATGAAAACAAAACACAATAATTTAAAAACAAAAACAATAAATTGTCATAAGAATACTGAATATAATAAAATTGATATGTATAAGAGTTTTCATGATATTGATAAAAAGATCTTGAAATATAGCAAAAGGCTATCATCTGTTAATACACACAAACAATTATTGAACAACAAAGATACTGCCTTTTTCGAAAAATCTGAAAATTAATGTACGTTTTCCAATAGATATAATAATTGAAATGTTAAATCATTATGTTAACATTCAACTTATAAGTTATTAATAATATATTATATATTATATGTAAATTTGGTCCCTTCTATATTATATTTCAATATGATTGCCTTTTATTTTTATGTGAAGGTAGACAATGTATGTGATCTATTTTCTAACATTTACATCAAAATAATCAATATTTCATTTGCACTTAACATATTTCTTGTTTATACTTTTCTTCATACTCTTTTTGTAGGATATTAAGAAGTCAAGGAACCCTACTAATCAACAGGTAATATATATATAAATATTGTTGAAAGTTTAGTGTTTAAAGATTTACATTTTAATATTATCAGATACTGTTTTAAATGGATTTTAATTTTTAGAACCAAATTTTATTATATTTGAGTAAAGTAAAATCATTCATGGAACAGGAAAAGGAAGACCTTTTTAATTTAAAGATAGAATTGGAGAAAACTATAGAAAACTTGTGTGGCAGAAAAGATAAAGTTGGTAACATACACATGTACACTTTTATGTCAACAAGATATTGAATAGAATATGTTATTTTCTGATTAAGTAATGTAGAAAGAAGAATTTATTGTTATCTTTTTGAATATTTTTTTAAAGGATATGTTTAACTTCGTTTTTAATAAACTATCTTTGGATAAAGATCTTATGAATAAACATTTTTCAGTTGTCTGTAATATCGCGAAGAAATCGTAAGAAGAATAATTCAATTTAATAAGGAATTCCAGTATTTTTAAAAACAGAAAGCTTAATTAATTCCGATAGTATTTGCATATAATATACATTTTCAATTGTAATAAAATGTAGAGAAATAAAAATTTTATATTATTAGCACATATATTTTTAATTGAAAAATGTTTATTGTTATTAACATTGCTTTCAAATAATTACACTAATAAACAATACTTGTAAATTTCTTACGAAAATAATTATTTATAAAAGGATTGTTTGATATTTCTAATTGGACAGGAATACAAAATGATTGATAGTGAAAATAATGTGGATAACATAAAGTATAAATTAGCTAAAAATATTGAATATGTGGACAAAATATATTTAAAAAAGGAGGAATCAATTGAAATGATTAATTCTTTAGTATGTATAATTTTTTAAATCATTCATATAGTAAAGAAATAATTTTATATATTTAAATATTATATTATACTATTTATTATATTCTATATTCTGCTCTAGCTTCAAATGGAAAATAATCATCTTTTTCATGTAGAAGATCTTAATTGCTTAGTAAGTATTATGTTAAGTAATATTTAAATTTTATCAATAAATATTTTATGATAAATTGTAATGCAAATTATTAACTTGAAGAACAAAAATTAATGATGTATTTTAGCCAAGCACAGACATTAACCGACGGAA